>RJWK010046895.1:0-17419 GCA_004363435.1 Platanista minor
CCCCCGTCCTCTCCCTGCGCTCCGACCGAAGCCCGAGCCTCAGCTCCCAGCCCCGCCCGCCCCGGCGGGGGAGCAGACAAGCCTCTCGGGCTGGGGAGTGCCGGTCGGCGCCGATCCTCCGTGCGGGGATCTCCCCGCTTTGCCCTCCGCGCCCCTGCGGCTGTGCTCTCCTCCGCGGCTCCGAAGCTTCCCCCCTCCGCTACCCGCAGTCTCCGCCCGCGAAGGGGCTTCTCAATGTGTGGAAACCTTTCCTGCTTCACGGCTCCCTCCCACTGGTGCAGGTCCGTCCCTATCCTCTGTCTCTGTTTTCTCTTTGTTTGTTTGCCCTACCCAGGTACATGGGGGGTTTCTTGCCTTTTTTGGGAGGTCTGAGGTCTTCTGCCAGCGTTCAGTCGGTTTTCTGCAGGAGTTGTTCCCCGTGTAGATGTATTTCTGGTGTATCTGTGGGCAGGAAGGCGATCTCCGCGTCTTACTCTTCCGCCATCTTGTCTCTAATCCTATTATTTTTGAAGCAGGGATGCATCTTCAAAGGTCACGGGCAGGCAGGAGTATAATTATGCCTTGAGATTTATCTACCCCTTCTGGGAACAATAGAATTTATTGTACATGGTGGATATTTCATTTCACCTTATATAAATTAGTAAAGCTCAAAACTTTTAAAGCATTTTGTGCTTGACCCAGGGTGTAAGGATTTGACTGCATCAGTTAGAATTTAAGAGACGTAGCCTCTGAGAACCTGGCACGGGAGTTTGCCGAGGCAGCCGCAAGCTGAAGGACAAGGTGGAGTGCGCTGAAGGCTTGGTCTCAGCGCTCACGATGAGGATGGTGGCCCCTCCATGGAGGATGCCAACGGACAGCGAGCTGCTTTTGGTATTTTTCAAATAATCATCGTAATAATAATTGCCGTCATGTATCGGTTGAGTCTCCGGTGCGCCTCCCCTAGCACATCAGTCCTGCAAAACAGCATTCGTCTCCGCCTTTCTTAGTGAGAATTCTCTGTCATCTCGTAGCTGGTGCCCGGGAGAGCTGGAATCCAGCGTAGCCTGGCTCGCTCTCAATCCTGTGCCATCAAAACAAGTGCCTTGAGTAAAATTACAGCTGTAAAGATCAGATTTTTAGGGGTGCTAATTTATTGCTTTTCTAAGTGTTACCAAACCGAACTTGGGTCTGCTCACCCACACACAGTAAAGCCAATCCACTGACACCAGGTTGTGGTGAAGGAAAGTGCAGCGTCTACTGCAGGCGCCAAGCAAGGAGTCCGGGTAGCTACTGCTTAAAAGGCCCAAGCTCCCCAAAGGCTTCAGGAAAAGGTTTTTAGTGACAGGATGAGAGAGGGGGTTTGTAGGGTGTGTGATCAGCTCGTGGACCTTCTTCTGACTGGTTGGTGGTGAGGTAATCGGGAGTCAACATCATCAATCCTCTGGTTCCAACTGGTCTGGGGTCTATGCCCTTGTGGGCAGCGTGTGGTTAACTTCTTCCACCTGGTGGGGGCTTCAGTATCTGCAAAACAGCTCAAAGGGCATGGCTCAGTATATTATCTACAGCCCTTGAGGAGGAACTGAAGGTCCCTGACTTTGTTTAATGGCTAAACTATTATTATTTTGTCTTGTTTGACTGTTTTCCTTTCTTTCTGCATTTTCTCACTTCTCTGATTAAATTTACTTGCTGGAACTTGCAGAAACTCTAGGTATGCTACAGGTTTTCTACAGACAAGAGGCAGGCAGACGGCATGGGGTGAGGGGTCTGTTCCAGGGAGGCCCCATATGGTTCTGCTTAGTTACATAAGGACTCTTATAAGACTGAAAGATGTAGCAGATTACTTGTTACACATGTGGGCAACCATCTCTGGTGGATGAGGATGTCTATGGTTCATCTCATCACCACATAAACTGACAGCTTCTCCAAAAATGGTATTGCTCGACCGTTTATGCAAAATAAATGAATTAATTAATTTCAAATATTGCCAAAATCTTATTTGTATTAATGAGACAGTGGATTTCCAAACTGGATGGGACTTTAGGCTTCGAGCTTTTGCAGCTTCAGCCTCCAAAAGGGGCTTGCTGAGCTCAGTCAGTTGTGCCAGAGCTGCACCAGTTGGCAAGGGGAGAACACAGCCCCATAGCTGGGTTTGACTTATCAAGGAAAGCACAGTTGTCCTTTTAAAATAAAACTGTCTCTATTAAATGGGCTTCCCTGGTGGCGCAGTGGTGGAGAGTCCGCCTGCCAATGCAGGGGACTTGGGTCCATGCCCCGGTTCGGGAATGTCCTGCATGCCGCGGAGCAGCTGGGCCCGTGAGCCATGGCCGCTGAGCCTGTGCGTCCGGAGCCTATGCTCCACAACGGGAGAGGCCACAGCAGTGAGAGGCCCGCCTACGGCAAAAAAAAACAACAAAAAACTATCTCTAGTAAAATATTTAAATTTACATTACTCATAGGACCAAAAATCTGAGAGCTTCTCTTGATACTTCTGGAGTCACAGATCTGTATCTTTTTCTCAAATTCTCACCTCTCCTTTCATCCCTCTCTCCCCTCAATTCCTCTCTTCCAGCCAGAGGCCATTCAGTATGCAGGATGGGATTATTTGTCCTTTATAGATTTTTTTTTTTTTCCCCCTTGGCTTCAGACTTTCCAACCAATCACAGAGAAGGATCAAATTAATTTTTCAGTGCCCTCTAAACTCTGGTTTCCTTCCTTTTGCCAATGACGGAAGAATCTGGGAAGGGGGTATCCTCTTTTCTGTCTCTTCCACGAGCCATAAAGAGACCTTCGTGTCCTGTGTTTAAATTCCTCCTCCTCCGGTTGTGACCTCTGCAGCTGGAGCCCTCTAGAACCCCGTGTGCATGTAACAGCTTGGGTTATAATGAGAATACCGAGCCAACTGAATTTTCATTTATTCAGAGATCTAGAACCTAAGGGTAGGTGCGTTTGACTTTCACATACTAAGTTTTCAATAATTGTTTTCTTAAAGGAGATGTCTTTTACGCAAATTTGTTTATTAAGCCAGAATTAAAGCTATTATTTTTAACATAAAGTGTTTCACTAAGTCTTTATATCAGGATGTCAACAAAATAAAGCAATCTTTCATAATAGAGATTATAACCAGCTAAATGTTCTCTGTTAAGGGTCCATTGTGTGTTTTCATAGCAGTTTTTGGTAGACTTGGCTGTTTCTTGACATTTTCCTGACATGACTCTTTTTTGGATTAGTTTTCCCATTGGCTTGAGTGCTTTATTTTAGAAAAATTATATTTCTATATGATTATAATTTCTTACATCTTTTAGGATCATTCTGAAAATCATATGGGCCAGAGAAAATCAATCCTTCTATGACAGAAATCAATTTTAAGAAAAATTTGGTATACCCCGTAGTTATGTAGCATTGGCATTTTGGAGTTTGGCAAACAGGGCAATAATAGAACAGAAACTGAGAAGCATTCAGAGGCGATTTTTTTTTTACATGTCAGGCCATCTTCTGTGGATATTGTTGCCCTAACCTTGCTTATTTACCTGTACCAAACAAATTGTACAGAATTGTATTCCTTTGGAATTCTGGTTGACCTAATGAAGTCACATTCTGCATCTGTGAAAATAATAAATAAACTGAGACATAGATTCCTTCTGCCCAGGGTTCCCCTCTAACTTTATAGGCTGGGACGCAGAAGAGCATTCCATTTATTTAGAAAGTAGAAATCTAGGCTGACAACATAGCACAATGCCCAGTGCCTTGCCTGATAGCATGACCCACGAGTTGAGAACTGAAGCCCTGTGGGCCCATAGACCTTAATGTGAACCCCAGTCTACAGCTGACTCCTGGCTCTGTGACCTTGATAGTTGCTGTACTTCTACAGATCTTAGTTTCCATATTCTTAAAAAGATGTTAATAACAGTGCTCACCTCATAGGCACATTATAAGAATTAAGTGGAATGATACACGCAAAGTGCACAGCAGAGAAGTTTGCTTCTAGTGAATGCCTGGGAATGTTATTCTTCATATTGTGATATATCCCCAATATATATTTATAGTCTTGTAATTAAATTTTTTTAGACTTTACTTTCTAGCCAGCTCAAATCCTTTCTGTTACAAGGAGAGGAATGATATAACCCCTACAATAATAAAATTCCCTTTAATAATTTTTCAAAGCTAAGACTTGTTCTGTGACACTCAGGTGATTTTAATGCCGATGTGATTCTTTAACATTTATTTATTTATTTATTTATTTATCGGCTGCGTTGTGTCTTTGTTGCTGTGTGCAGGCTTTCTGTAGTTGCAGCAAGCGGGGCCTACTCTTTGTTGCGGTGCACGGGCTTCTCATTGTGGTGGCTTCTCTTGGCTTCTCTTGTTGCATGCTCTAGGCACGCAGGCGTCAGTAATTGTGGCACGTGGGCTCAGTAGTTGTGGCTCATGGGCTCTAGAGCGCAGGCTCAGTAGTTGTGGTGCACAGGCTTAGTTGCTCTGCAGCATGTGGGATCTTCCTGGACCAGGGCTCGAACCCGTGTCCCCTGCATTGGCAGGCAGATTCTTAACCACTGTGCCACCAGGGAAGTCCTGCCCATGTGATTTTAATTTCTCTCTTAAAAAAGATGTCTATAGCTTCAACTATCTATAGTTCTCAATGCTCAATAAGTTATTTTTATCTCATCTCAAGCTGACTTACTGCAATTAATTTTTTTTTTTTTTTTTTTTTTTTTTTTGGCGGTACGCAGGCCTCTCACTGTTGTGGCCTCTCCCATTGTGAAGCACAGGCTCCGGACGCTCAGGCTCAGCCTCCATGGCTCACGAGCCTAGCTGCTCCGCGGCACGTGGGATCTTCCCGGACTGGGGCACGAACCCGTGTCCCCTGCATCGGCAGGCAGACTCTCAACCACTGCGCCACCAGGGAAGCCCTGCAATTAATCTTTAAGACTTTCTTGTTTTGCCTCCAGTGGAAGCAGAAAAGATGATATAAGTCAACAAACATTTACTGAAATGCTGTATTGAGCAACAAAAGCACAGTTGCTATCCTTAAGAAGTTCAAAATCTTGTTGAAGAGGGAAGACACAGACTTATATAACAATATAAAATTAAGTGCCTCGAATGGGTATTTTAAACACTGAACACAAAAGAAGAGATGTCATAAAGGATCTCAGAAAGGAAGTCTGGCTTGAGCGGAGCCTTATAATTAAGTTTGGTTTGGTTTGGTTTGGTCTAATAGATGGAGACAGAGAGGAGATGTCCCAGGTCGGGTAAATCATTAAACAGGCTTGACCTTTTTCATGAGCCAGCATCTTCCTGCAGTTAGCGGGGTACCAGGCCAGGCCCGAGCAGGGCTGTTCTCATGGGGCTCTGCATGGGGAGAGATAGGGTTGGGTGGGTTTAGGGTGAGCCTGGCGGGTGGAAGACCTAAAACCCCACCCCGGTGTGATGGGTCTTTCCAACAAGAAGAGCACACTGAACACCGAGCAGAAGAGAGACGTGGTGAAGGTGGTGGCGAGCGTAGATTAGTTTTATGCGTGTGTGTAGAGAGAAGGAAAGGGATGATCAGGAGCATGGAGCCCATTAGGAGACCTGGTGGGGAGCAGTGAAGGCTCAGTATAGAGACCACATGATTGGGATTATGGGCGTCTGGTGTTTGCTTGGAAGATGAAGACAGACGCCAAGGGTTTATACTCCATGTACCTCTAATTAAATCTGTGGCAGCCTGTGCCTGTGTGAGTTGAGCCTGATGCTGAGAATATTGGAAGTAGTGAGTTCCTGAGGGCAGCGGGGAGAGTCCCAGCAGTGTCAGTGTCTCCACATCTCCTTCCCCAGGACCCTGCACTGGACCTTCCACTCAGACGGACTTTGCTCTGCAGAGCTGCCAGAAGTTGCATGAATAGGATTGCTTGTATACCTTGAGGAAGTGCCAACATGAAGCCAAAATGGAGGAGAGAGAGAGTTCTTAGAATGGCATTTTACGTGTCTACCATGGCCTCCGGCAGGGAGAGTCCTGCTGTCATCGGCATTCACAGTAATTTCAGAGCTGTGCACATCTCCGAGCTGTCCTGTAGGACTTGGTCTTAGCTGCTCCCCCCTCTCCTGCTCCCTTCCCCTCCAGGCCTCCCTCCTGCTCTCCCTTCCTCCCCTGAAATCCAAACTGTTTAGCAAGCACTATGAAAATAACATGAACTTTAAAGTCAAATCTATCTGGGAACAAATTCCCAGTCAGCCTTTCTACCTGTGTAATCATGGAAAAGTTTCTTTGCTTCTCTCGGCACTATTACTCCGCACATATGATGGAAATAAAATGCCTGACTGATAGGGTTCATGTAAAGGTTATGAAATACTGTAGGATAACGAGATGGTGCCTTTAAGTGCCTATTTTGGAGTAGCAGAAAGTACTCTGGGCTTTTTTCATGGTGGAACCAAGACCTTCCATTGTACAACCAAATCTAATTAATCTCCCTCCCCGCAATTTCCCTACCTTTAGACAGAAAATAAATTTCATCCTCAGTGCCGCTTTGATCAGTTCTAATGGCTTCCTGGAGCTCTGAATTTAAAGGTGGTCTAGAGCTATGCCTGGGCTCTGTGGGGAAGGATGCCGTGATCGATGTGTCGGGGTGGCGGTGGAGGGGAGTGGAGATGCACGTGATGCCTTCCAGGTGCCGGACCTGCTTGCCTCAAGGACCGCATCATTGGCCCCCCCAGAAGGTGCTCTCGCCTTTGCTCTCTCTCCGTCCTTCACCCCATCCACCACACGCACGCCAGAAACTTCCTGCTCACAGTGTCCAACTCCTTCTGATCCTTTGAGCCCCGACATCAAAACCCCTCCTCTAAAAATCCCCCTGCAGCTTCCTGCACCCCTGGAGTAAGATTGCCTCTCATTTCACACTGTAATGTATCCTTGCATTGGATTGCTAGTTACCTTGTTGTGGGTATATAATGTTTCTGAACAGAATGTTCAGAAATGTTTTCAATATGCATTTACTGCCCGACACATTTCTCTCCTGAATTCTAAGGTGTCAGGTGTCAGAAAGAGGGGTTTTGCTGGGAGGGGTTTGGCCTGTGTCTGTGGCCCCGGTGGCCGTTGCCCAGGATGAGAACAGGGCTGCCCAAGAATAACCACAGGAGAGGCTGCACCCGTAGATCTGAGCTACCGGCAGAAAAGCCACTAGCCACATGCAAAGGGGTTTTTTTCCACTGAGTCATTTGCTGTCCTCAAAAACTTGCCTACCACACCTGAAGATTTTCAAGCAAACAAACCCGCTTGGAAATGAGGTGAAGATATACATGATGCATCATTTTGTCAGGCGCCTTGTGGAACCTAAACTTGTTTGTACGTGTCCTTGAATTGTTCCCAACGCAAGAGGGAGTCCATAGATGTTGGCTGACAGTTGAGGAAGTTAGTTAATTAATTAAATGATACTGTCTAGTATAAGAAGATGCAAGCCTGGGACCCACCCCAAATCAGTTAGACCAGAGTCTCAGAGGGTGGGACCTTACGAGAGTTTTTTTTAAGTTACTCAGGTGTTTCTAGTTTGGATATCTGGGGTCAGCTGGTCTTACCCCACTTCTTCACTTGCTCTCGTCCCTAAGTGACCCCCCAGGATTTTATGCGGAGCTGAGAAATAACCCTTCTATTTCTGGGAAAAAAATGACAAACATTTCCCCAGAAACACTAATTTCCTTGTCCTCTCGACAGAGAAATAGTGGCAGGTCGCGGGTTAACAGCGTTCTTGGAGATTTATTTAATGATATGCATTAAAGGCTCAATAGCATTGACGTCTGCACCACGGAGATGAGATACAGCCTTGCGCGTTTGTCTTCTGAGTTCATCCCCAGAATGGGACAGTGATGCTCAGGCTCATTCTGTGTCTGGGCTGGAGTTTGACTTGAGCGCCACCTAGTGGCCTCAGCCTGGAAGCTGCCTATTCCGATTTCGTGCATTTCGGAGCTCTGCTGCTCACCAGCCTCTCTTGAAGAATCACAGGGCCAGTTCTAAGTCACACAAAATTAGAGGCAACTATGTTGAACCCTTTCAACTGGGCCTGAGTGTCAGTCACCTGAGAAGAAGACTCTGTCTGCATCCCTGAGGTCAGCTCTGTTCTTGTTCACAGACCTTTTCCTAAAGAGACAAGGCCGGTGCATGTGGCAGACTGCCCTGGAGGCCAAGCCTGCCAGATGCTTGCAGCAGTGTGTGCTGTGCATCCACTCCCGCTGCAAAATGATGGGCACACACCCCCGCCACAAGCCAGGACTATACTAGCCACGGACAGAGAGTGGAAAGGCCACGTGTGTCGCTTGCTGTCTAGTCTATTTTGTTCTATCTTCACATCACCTTCTCTCTGATCCAGGCAGTCCCTACGGGGGCTGGACACAAAGCCCCCTGCCTTATTTACTTCAGTGACATTCGCATAGATTAAACCTCAAGGACAGCCTTGTCCAGAAAAGCAGCACTCAAGGACAGCGGGATGGGTGGTCATCCAGACCCCAGAGAGACAAGGATACACTGGTCACATCTATATAACTACAGCCTCATTGCAGCATAACTTACTTATAGTAAAACTCACACTTTTTACATGAGAAGTTTTCATTATGTTTTAACTAATGGGTGCCTTCATAGAAGCACCTTCACAACCAAGATAGGGAACATTTCCATCTCCCCAAAGTATTCCGCCATGCCCGTCCTCCACCCACTGTGGTTGCCCCTGGCATCCATCCCTGTAGTTTTGCCTTTTCCAGAATGTCACATATGGAGTCATATTTACGTAGTCCTGTGTGAAGTGGCTGCTTCGTTAGCGTGACTGCTTTTGAGGTTCACCCGCATCGCTGCCGGTGCAGGTGGGTCATTCTTTTTATTGCTGAGAAGTGAGTGGTCCAGTGAGTGGATAGACTAATTTGTTGATGTGTTCGCCGTGTAACATTTGAGTGGTTTCCAGCTTGGGGCTGTTACGAATAAAACTGCTGTGAATGTTTGCATACAGAATTTCTTATAGGCAAGTTTTCATTTTTCTTGGGTAAATAGCTAGAGGTAGAATGGCTGGGTTGTACAGTAAATGTATAATTTGGTAAGAAACTGCCAAATTGCTCTCCAAGGTGGCTGTTTAGACCCCCTTTTTTAAACTCCCTACCCCATCAGGCTGGGATTTTTGGTCCCCATCCTCCACCTGGTCCCCGCGCAAGGCTGGCTGATTTGCGTGCTGGGGTTCCTGCCCAGGGCAGAGCCTGTGCCTCTCCTGCCCCGACATGGGCACTCAGGGGGGCCTTCCAGCCAGGCCCCCACAATCATTCCCTTTGCAGTGCTCTGTAAATGACAGGTCCTTGGGGAAGTAGCTGGCGAGCGGGGTGGAAACTTCCTGAAGAGGCTGTTCATGGGCGGCCCTGGCACAAACCTCAGAAGCAGTTATGAGGACTCCGGCCCCAAGCATCACTCACTTCCTGGACAGATTGATTTAGGAGGAAGGGTCTCTTTTTGAGAATCACCTCTCATTGGCGGAGGGACCAGGTCCAAAAGTGTGCATGTTCCAGCAGCTTGGCGCTGAACTGGGCCTGCCAGCTGCTTCAAGGCTGAAGGGGAGCAGAGGCCCCGCACCCAGCATCCAGCATCTGTGCAGCGGACACCTGCCTTTGACCTCCAGGTTCCCGTCTAGGCTAGCAAAGGGCATGGTAGGCTTTGTCAGACTTTCCTGTCTGTTCTGTTGTTGTGTCTCGACTACAGCAGGGAAGGAGGCAGGCCACAGTGCTGGTCCTCCAAAGGACAGCCCATCGAGGCTGTGTATTAGACTAATAAGTATTTCTGAAGCTGCTCACAATGGACGAAAGAACATAAGCTGTGGCATTTCCTCATTGAGAAGGCCTGATTCCCAGGCCTGAATTGCACAGCATTCGGTGGAGATGACACAGCTGTTTGTTCAGGTGAAGCTTTCGGCTTCCAGGACTCAGCTCGGCCAGCACCGCCTGCCGCCAGTGGGACATTCAAGGGCAGGTCGATGCACTGCTGGGGCCGAGGCACCTGGATTAAGAAGTCACACAACAGTAAGGCTTCTGCCTGTCTGGACTGGAAATTAACAACTCTCCCCTAGAGCTCTGTGTTCTCTCCATCCAACAAGACCTATGGAGGTTCCCACACCGCAGGGGGAGGGCTGGGGCCCAAGAACCCTGTAGAGCAGGGGTCCCCAACCCCTGGGCCACGGACCGGCACTAGTCCGTGGTCTGTTAGGAACCGGGTCACACAGCAGGAGGGGAACTGCGGGTGAGCGGGCGGAGCTTCATCTGTACGCGCAGCCGCTCCCCATCGTTCACATTACCACCTGAGCTCCACCTCCTGTCAGCATTATGGTGAGTTGTATAATTATTTCATTATATATTACAATGTAATAATAACAGAAATAAAGTGCACAGTAAATGTAATGTGCTTGAATCATCCCAGAACCATCCACCGCCCCCACCCCCACCCCGCCCCCCAGTCAGTGGAAAAATTGTCTTCCATGAAACTGGTCCCTGGTGCCAAAAAGGTTGTTGACCGCCGCTGTAGAGTTAGCCTGGTCCATGAACTCAGACATGTGGGCACCAGTTCCCAAGTACGAACAGAAAGTCAAGGCTTTTCCATCTCTCTGCACATCTTTGATTCACTGCATCATGGCCCTGATGTACATTTCTATTGACATTCCAAGCACTTGGACGGGCTTTTGGGGCAGTGATAACAAACACAGCTTCCTCCCAGGCCCCCTGCACAAACGGCCCAACGTGGAAAGTAAGGAGAGAAAAAAATTCAGATCAGGGCTGATGTGAGCCTCACACTTAAGCATCAGTGGTGTCAGAACTAGAATTCCTGAACCAGGATTGAAGCTGAGGGCAGACGTCCTGCTGAGGCCCGTGAACATGGCCCCAGGGAGGGTGCTGCCATCCTTTGCTGGCCCCTGGTCTGTCTCCCTTACTTGCAGGCCACAGGCTGCCCTCGGGATGTTTCCTTTGCTTCTCTCCCTGCAGTTCGCTACTGCTGACCTTGCGACGTCTGAACACCATCCAGCTCCCGGGCTCCGTCCACTCAGCTCGAGACCATTTCACCCAAACTGCCCTGCCCAGACTCACCCGTCACTCTAGGCAGGAGCCACCCTCATTCCACCTTCCGTCTTTGTCACCTCGGTGCCTCAAATGAAGTTCTTTCCTTATTCCTCTATGTGTGTCTTTAAAAGCCGTACCACGTAAGCTCCAGCGTAGGCCCAAATTCCTTTCTGCTCCCTAATCTCTTAATTTCATTTGTGAATGAATGAATGAACCTTCGAATGCATATGTAGGCATTTCGTGAGCATTTATTATGCGTCTGATTCAGAGACCTTAACATGTGGTAGCTTATTTTGTACTCTAACAATGATGGGGTGTAGGTCTTAGCCCCACTTCAGAGATGAGAAAGCTGAGACTCGAAGTTGGAGTAACCTGCTTCAGGTCATACAGCTGGTTCTTGGCCAGGACTTCAGCGGGGCTCTTGCGGCTCCAAGCATAGCATCCTCTCTGTGACATCACTTTGCTCTGCATTCCAGTCTGACGAGAGACACTAGGCAAACTGAGCACCACACCCTTCGTTTTATGGAGGTAACTCTTCCTCCTTGTGTTGAGGGCCCTTTGAAGCACACCGTAGGGACGGTATTCACTAGCTCTGAGGTCCGGGGATGACCCAGTAACCAGCATTGTTTGACCAGCGGAGGTGACTTTGATGGGTGCTTCTACTCAGTGTGTGTCTGCATGGCCTCGAGCTGCAATTTACGTTCTGTTTGACATCAGAGAGTAACAGTTAACATCGGTGGCTGTTTTGATTTGACAAACAAAAAATATCTGAAGCAAATAAGTGACCCCTAGCAAAAGAAAATTACACATCATCACATATTAAGTATAAACATGCTAAGAGGCCGAACAGGAGGATACCCCAAGGGCCCTGTGTGTCCCTGGTGATCCCGGACCACCTGCCGGAGACCATGGCTCCAGGCTAGCCCGCTCCAGTCTGCTGTGCACTGTCCCATGTGTCGGCTACCAAGACAGTGTTACCTCCTAGAGGAGAGGCTCTGGGGTTTGGAAGCAGTGAAGGGGCGCTTTTCCCAAAAGAAAGTCATCCCTGAGAGTCTCTGTCCCGTGAGGAAGCGGTCAGTGTGCACCTCGGTGGAGGTGACCTTTTGAACCTGGGCTGAAGGTCACGGAGCTGGGTTCTACTGTGTAACCTCAGGCACTGCCCTTGGTCTCCTTGTTCCTGGAGCTAAAGGCAGCTGCTCCAGATGCTCTAAAGGGCTGTCAGAGTCTTATGTGACTTTGGAAAGACCTAAGAATATTGTTTTGGTTTTGCATTAAAATTCCTACTTCCATGTGTTGAGCATACCTCAGCGTTCAAATGACCATCCCCTGTCCCCCCGCCCACACACACACTTTCCCAGGAACCCTGAGAAAAAGAGGGAAAACCTGTCTTTTGAAAGTCAAGGAAATCCGATGGCACTGATTGCCCAAGTCCCTGTGGGCACAGCCCAGGTATTCATCTGAAATTATGTGGCTGGACCACGTGGCGATGCTGAGAACTCAATCCAGGGAGGGAACTCGGGCATGCTTATTTTGTAGGGAATAAAAATCTGAAATAGAAGGGTTGGGTTGAACCCTTTTGAAGAAAGAGCAGGTGAACAGAAAGGTCAATACTCAGACAAGAGAAACCCAGAGTGGCCAAAACAGGCAGTGTGCCCACCCTTGCAGAGGAAAGCTGTCCTTGCCCATGGAGAGGCCAGTGCCCCTGTCTGAATGCCAGGTCTCATCCCTTCACTCTGTCCAGCTAACCGGGCAGCTTCTGATGACAGTTGAGCTTAACTGATTCATTCACGTGAGCCTGGTCAACTGGCCCATTGTATTTCTCATCAAAAATCAATAGACTACCTTTCTCGGTTATACATAGATCCTTATGCGTTTGACTAGAATTTGGCTGTAAAAAGTCATCTAATCAAAGTCAATTAAAAATATAAAGAAATATATCCTTCAAAAGAATTGGTTCTTACCATGCAGTGGTAACCACTAAGCACGGGTCTGTCTCACTGTTGTCGATGATGGTAGTGTTGTGGCTGGTCTTTATGTTTGACTTTCACCTTCAGATCCCTGTGTTTCATAGATGCTAAACAATGCAACTCCAGTCATGGGAAGTGTTTATTTTCAGAGGTGGGATGCCCTCTGCCACTTTCAACTTCTTGTTGTCAAGATGCCCATCCTATCCACAACAGGGCATTAAGCCAGGCCACTTGTCCTTTTGGTATCTACTGCTATTTTTGGCATGATTTTTAGACCCACGGAGAGAAAGGTCTTCTGTGTAAGTGATCATATCATTTTGAGTTCCTAGGTGTCCTTATTATCTTGACGTGGACCAAAAAAGACTGACTTTAGTTATGTCAAATTGTCTATTGCTGATTTGTTACCAAATTAATGCCAAACACTAAGTAGCATTAGAATGGAAGAAATACTTTTTGCCACAAAACAGAGAATTCAGGCTTGGATAAAGAATGTTTTCCCAGTCTATGGAGAAAAATCGTGTGTGTGTGTGTGTGTGTGTGTGTGTGTGTGTAGGAGGAGGAGAGAGGGAGAATGCTTCTGAAAAGAAAAATTCCTAATTTAAGTCCACTGCTTTCTTTTTCCCCCAATTAAAGTTAATCTGAAAATCATTTTTTAATTTATTTTTTATTTTTTTTCCATCTTTATTGGAGTATAACTGCTTTACAATGGTGCGTTAGCTTCTGCTGTATAACGAAGTGAATCAGCTATACATATACATATATCCCCATATCTCTTCTCTCTTGCATCTCCCTCTCACCCTCCGTATCCCACCCCTCTAGGTGGTCACAAAGCACCGAGCTGATCTCCCTGTGCTATGCGGCTGCTTCCCACTAGCTATCTATTTTACATTTGGTAGTATATATATGTTCATGCCACTCTCTCACTTCGTCCCAGCTTACCCTTCCCCCTCCCTGTGTCTACAGAGTGAAGTAAGTCAGAAAGAAAAAAACAAATACCGTATGCTGACACATATATATGAAAATCATTTTAAATCATACATTTGTCATGAGAAGTCAGACCTGAAAAAAGATTCCTATGAAAATAGAGGCCATTGCTACCAATGTCGTCGTCTCTAAAAGCAGCGTGATACGTGAAATATTTTCATAAAGAAATGGCAAAAAAATTTCTTTTCCATCCAACTTCAAGGATTCTTCACTAGATGGAATCAGCCAGAGATGCAGGAATATATCTGCGAAGGCGTTATCAGCAGGACCTGCTCTGGAAACCTGTGAGTTCTGCCAGCTTCCTACAGGTCCACAAAAGTGGCCCATGGACTATACAGGGGAGATGGTTAGGAAGCTTGATGTAAAGACTCATCCAGATCATTCTCAAGCTGTTTCTCTTTTTTCTACCAACAGGTTGAACTCTTTAAAGAACCAGGTTTTCAAAAAGTTATTTCTCGACCCCAGAAATTTTATACAGTCGTAACCAAAAAAAAAAACAATCGGCTAGCCACCGATACAGCAGTTTCTAGGTCAGATATTGTTCTTAGTGCTTTCCATATACCCCTCATCGAATGCTTACCATATACCTATGATGTAAAGGCTCTTACTGGCCCTTTTACATATGAAAAACCCAGGCTTAGAGTGTACAAAGGCACAGTGAGTCAGTGGCAGAGCCAGCATCACCCCCCAGGCGGCCCTGTTGCAGGGATGACTCTGCTAAGGGTGGGCGGGCTGCCTGTTTCTGCCGCTCTGGGCTTCTCTTGTCTGCATGCTGACCTTTCTGTTCACCCCTGCCCTTCTTCTAAACAATGAATGAGGAGCTCCAGGTCAAGAGGGAAGAGCAACTTCCTCTACTTTCAGGTGTTCTTAAGCCCCACCGATACAACAGAAAATAAAATTGAACGCATAACCCACAAGGAGCAAAGAGAAGAAATATAAACAACAAAATTGTGAAAGTTGGAAAGCAGAGGGAGCGTGGGATGGTGCAGCCCAAACATAAGCCAGCTGAGTCCCACACCAAGAACTGACCTGGTTTCTCCTAACCCCTCCCCACCCGCCCGCAGAGTGGTCCTCAGCCCACAAGGCACAGGCAGTGCTCAGTTTAGACCGCATGGTGCTTCTCCTGGTTGGCTGTGGTCTCCACTGTGGTGCTTTAACCCTTTAGAATATCACCTCTGATGAGATGGCTTCGGCGTGGGTCCCTCCAGCTGCTTTTGGAAAGTCGATGGATGGGCTGTGGAAGAAAAGCAAGGACCATTTGAAAATTAAGGAGCCATCAGAACCCCCGTTTTCCCTTGCCTACTCCCCTGAAGACCAGAGGTTTATTTCTTGGCCAGGATAGAGCAGAGGCCCTCCGATAGAGGAACGCTGGGACAGTTTAAGGTCTGAAACAGGGACGAAGAGTAGCTCGCACTGGATGGAGAGACTTCCTTCTCTTTCCTTGTCCCAGACACGAGGCAGCTACGCCTCACCCACTGGGGTGGGGACTGAGGGATCCTTTCCAGAAGAAACTGACCAAGCCAGGTCCAGGGGATGCCGACCGGAGGAACCAAATGCCCCAGGCAGACCTCCCCTTCTCCTCAGAGCTTCCCATCAGCTCCTCAGCCCCAGGTTCCTAAATGTGGGCCCACGAGAAAGAACGTGATTGGACTGAAGAAACCTCACCTGAAAGATAGAAATCAAACCAACGAACAGCAGCAGGTATTTTGGAGAAAATAGGGATCGTAAGAGGAGAAGCAAGTGTTAGGACGAAACCTCTTCTTAATATCCTCGGACAATATGTTACTCTTATGAGACAAAACAGAACAATACATACTTTTCTTAATTTCAGAGAACGAAAAGCTCTTAGAAATGAAAAGTACGATAGAAATGAAACTCAGTAGAAAAGTTTAAAGACAAAGGTGAGGACATTTTCCAGAAAATACAACAGAGACAGAGACAGACAGACAAAGAGATATGAAAAGTGGAAAAGAAGGGATGAGATGCAGAAAATAGAGAAAAGGCATGAAGATTTAGGGGCCCAGCTGAGAAATCTAGAAGCACATTTAGGAGTTAGCTAAATGTAATTTTTACTGATACAAATGAACTTATTTACAAAAGAGAAATAGATTCACAGACATAGAAAACAAACTTACGGTTCCCAAAGGGGGGAGGGATAAATTAGGAGTTTGGGATTAACATATAGTAGTGTGTACTACTGTATATAAACTAGATAAACAACAAAGACCTGCTGCAGAGCACAGGGAACTATACTCAATATCTTGTAATAACCTACAATGGAAAAGACTCTAAAAGAATATATATATATATATATATATATATATATATATATATATATATATATATATATATATGTGTGTGTGTGTACATATATCTGAATCACTTTGCTGGACACCTGAAACTGACACAACATTGTAAATCAACTATATTTCAATAAAAAATTTAAAATAAATAAATAAATATAATTTTAAGCCCCTGTATCCACTGCATGTGGGAATCTCCCCTGCTTTCTTCCAGTTCGCTCCCTGTCCACACAGCATCACGTCTCACCACATCCTTTCATGGGTTAAACTCAGCCTGGAGCCCTGTTGGCTACTAACCATGGAGCACAGCTCCGGAGCCAGGGCCACTTGAGTAGGAAAAATCCGGGCCGCACCGCCCAGTCCTAACTGTGTCAGGTGCCGCCCAGGTGGGCCTGACTGTGGGCAGGCTGCTGGCTTCCTTTCTCAGAGGACTGGCTCTTCTCTCCGCAAGCTCAGCAACAGGAATCACCCTCGGCACACCTCTGGGCTCGGCCTTTGCGGTTTACAGATGGGCAGCCCAAGGGCACCTGTGAGTGACAGGCCCCGAAGCCCCAGGGGGCTGGATGAGTGTCCGAGAGGTGGAACCTCCTCCCAGGGCCTCCTCCCGCAAAACACACCTTGGAATAACAAGATTGTTTCAGGCCTGGTTCTCAAAAGAAGCCCCAGATTAGATAAAATGTCTGTGTTAAGCCTTTGAACTTGAAAGGGATGACAGACCAGATGGAGGGACAAGTCTGTGATCAGCGGAGGAGGAGGTGGAGTCCTAGAACCAGCAGTGGAATCTTACAGAACAGGAAGAAGTTTCTCTGCAGGCTTCAAAGACGTGGGCTGGTACTTCAATCGAGCGTGGGGATGCTGAGGAGAGACGCAAGCAAAGTAACTGGAACCCGTCACCTGGGCCCTGCTTTGCTAATTAGCTGTAGAATCTGAATCGTTCCTGCTCCAAAGATAATTTTTCCTCTACGTGTTCGGTGCCATTCTGCTTTCTAATTTGTTGCTTTTCGTTCCCTACCTGACCTGTTGGAGATTTAATGTTGTCTGTCTTCTCTGGGTTGTGCTTTTTTATTATTATTATTATCATCAATATACACGGTTCAATTTGTTTAAAATAATTCCGCGACGGGCCTCATTGGTGTCTTCAGATAA
>RJWK010046896.1:0-17472 GCA_004363435.1 Platanista minor
GCCTGCCAATGCAGGGGACACGGGTTTGAGCCCCGGTCCGGGAAGATCCCACATGCCGCAGAGCAACTAAGCCCATGCGCCACAACTACTGAGCCTGTGCTCTAGAGCCCTCGAGCCACAACTACTGAGCCCGCATGCCACAACTACTGAAGCCCGCGTGCCTAGAGCCCGTGCTCCGCAAAAAGAGAAGCCCCGGCAACGAGAAGCCCGCGCACCGCAACGAAGAGTAGCCCCCGCTCACTGCAACTAGAGAAAGCCCCCGCACAGCAGCAAAGACCCAACACAGCCCAAAATTTAAAAAAATGTAGGTATCCAAAAATGTTAAACTGCCTAAGAAGCTTACATGCTATTTCTATTGGACAGCATTGGTCTAGATGGTCATTAAAGTGCGAGCAGGATGGGGTCACCGTGGGATTGACCATGGGAGAGAGAAACCCCAAGGATGGGCCCTGGACTCCCTGAAGTGAAGAGGGTGAGGAGGAAACACACCAGAGGTGAGATGGAGCAACCTAGGACGTTAGAGGAAAAGTGGGAGCCGGGAAGCCAAGGCAAGAGAGTGTTCCAGGGAGGAGGGAGGCACCCGTGACCAGTGCTGCTGATGGGCTGAGAACTGACTGTTGAAACTGGCAAAGTGACCAGTTGACCAAGCATTTCTTTTCAATAAATTCATAAATTTTTGTTTATTTATTTTTGGCTGTGTTGAGTCTTCATTGCTGCGTGCAGGCTTTCTCTAGCTGCAGCAAGCGGAGGCTACTCTTCATTGCGGCGCGCAGTCTTCTCATTGCGGTGGCTTCTTTTGTTGAGGAGCTTCAGGTTCTAGGCGCGCGGACTTCAGTAGTTGTGGCTCGCGGGCTCAGCAGTTGTGGCTCTCGAGCCCTAGGGTACAGGCTTAGTAGTTGTGGAGCGCGGGCTTAGTTGCTCTGCGGCACGTGGGATCCTCCCGGACCGGGACTCAAACCCGAGTCCCCTGCATTGGCAGGCGGATTCTTAACCACTGCGCCACCAGGGAAGTCCGGCCGAGCATTTCATTCATGCAGTTTTCTCGAGCTCCCACAATGTGCCGTTGCTGAAGATACAACAAGAAACAAGGAGAGCTGGCCCCTGCCCTCCGGGGGCTCACGATGTAGTAGGGGTGGCAAGAGGGTCCCCAAATAATGAGCTGCCAGTCACCTGGGGAAGAGGAGTGTACAGGAACCAGGAAAACCCAGGACAGAGGTTTGCAGGCCGTGCCCTGAGGGTGCAGGAGAAATCCCTACCCAGATTTGGAAAACCCCTGTTGCTGGGCCCAAAGCCCCCCACCCCGACCCCCAGCATAGACCCTGGGCAAGGGAAGATCAGAAATAACGTGCTAGGGGCTTTATAGTGGTAGAGAGTCCTCATAGTACTCTAAGGGGACCAGGATTTGAACCCAGGGTGTCTGGCTCAAAAGCCTGTGTTCTCAGCCACTCTGCTCATTGCCCTGAGGTCCATGGGAATGCAGTTCCTACAGGCTCTTCTCTGACAGCCGGAAGCTCTTGGGCTGCAGAGTACCCAATTCTGGCTTTGCAGCCAGCACCCAAAACCCTCACTTGTTCCCCAAGTGACTTTCGGTGAGTTCCTTCGGCCTCAGTTTGCTCATCTGTATAATGGAATAAATAAAATGGAGCAACTGCATGTTAGCAACCACACCACACTACCTATGATGGGCAGAGTTAGGCTGGGAGACTCAAGTCAGACCATGCAACTGCAAGGTTTTGGAAACGCGTTCCCCAGGGAAGGTGGGCAGAGGAAGTGGCCACAAGCTCAGACAGTCCCTCCCTGGCCCGTGTCCTGGAGAGCGCCGAGCCCCGTTCCTGTGCCCCTGAAGGTCAGGCACCCCCTCTGGCCCCCACTGCCCCCTCCTGCTTCTGACTGTCCCCTCTGCACTGGATAAACAGCACCTCTGCCCGCCTGCCTCCTCAATCCCTCATGCTTAACCAGAATTAAATTCATCATTCATTTTTTATGGTTTATACATGGTGTAATTTATGTCTTCAAATATATTGAGGTCACACTTTAGCAGAAAAAAAGTATTCCACATTGAAATTGAAGGCATGTGTGTTCCATTAAATGGGGATGTTTGGGATAATTTTAAAAGGTTAAAAGTAGTAGAAAGTAACATTAAAATAAAATTTGAGAGCTGTAATTACCCCTAATCGCACCATAAAATAATCAATACTGCATTCCATTATTTCTGACTTCCCTAGTTATAGCTTTTCTTGTTAAGCTCTTGAATATTGATGAGGTGAAAGGGTCGTGTCTTCTGGCAGAGGTCTGATGGAGGTGGAATCAAGGTGGTGTCCTCTCTGATTATCCCAGGGAGACCATGAGCGCCGCTTCTGCTCAGCTACGAATCCCTGGGGGCAGCACCAGGCTCCCTGATCTGTTCGATGTTCTTCGTCCAGCTCTTCCCACGTGGGGCTTGGTGGGAGGCCAGGTTTGTTTGGGCTACATTTTTGGAGCACTCACTGTGTGCCAAGTTCTGTGCGAGCCTCCTGGATACATTAGCTCATTTAACTCTTAAAGCAACCCTCTGCAGTGGGTGTTGGCAAGACTCCCCATTTTACAGATGGGCACACTGAGGCTCAGTGGGATAAAGTAAATTATCAAGGAGTGGAGTTGGGATTTTCACTCAAGTCTGTGCTCTTGCCATTATTCATGCCACCTCCCAAGACGTCCACCTTCTGGCTGAGGGATGGAGATGCCAGCAGGAGAGTGCAGGTTTGCTAAGCACCCTGGGAGAGGATGACTTAGTGCCAACCTCGAGGGCAGTTGCCACTGGCCGCAGTGGCGTGAGTTTAGCTGGAAAACCTCTGGTTTCCTCTGGGGACACCTGAGAACTTCTGTCCCTTCCCTACATTTCAGACAGGGGTTCACTTCCATGAGCCTTCAAGTTCCCATCTGTAAAACGCGAATGACATTAGAACACCCCTTAAAGTGTATGGTTTAAGGGAACATGCTGGGAAGTGCCAGTCAATGGGAGCTGTGAAGGTGCTGGCGACATAATGAAGAGGTCTCGCCTCTTCTCTGGCTTCAGTTTCCCCATCTCTAAAATGCCCAGGGTGGGGCACTTGAACTGGACAACAGCAAGACCTTGTCCATCTCTGACATTTCATGTTCTATGCTCTAGGCCGCAAGGTCTGCCAAGTGGGCAGAGACTTCTTCCTGTGTGCTAGCCTACAAGGGTCCTCAGAAGGTCATCTCATCCAGCCCCCCCCCGACCCCGACCGCACAGGGTCACATGTCCAAGGGGTACCGCCTGCCCCTCTTTTCCCCACCTCAAGGAACCTGCACTGTTTCAAGCTGTGGATAATTTCCCTGGGGGCCTGGGCCCTATGGGAGCCCGCCTACCTAATGAGAGCACCAAAGTGGTCCTTCGAGCCCCTGAGCTGGGGGTTTAAAGCTTGGACACACTCATGTACAGTATAAAAGCATGACCTTTTATTTGCTATCCGGACATCTGTGCAGGAGAATCGAGACATCTCCCTACTCAGAACGCAGATAACTGTGTGCTCAGAATCTGGACGTTATTCACGGTAGCTAAAAGGTGGCAACAACCCGTATGTCCATCAATGAATGATGGGTAAACAAAATGTGGTCTATCCACACAGTGGAATATTATTCTGCCATAACATGGAATGAAGCACTGGTACATGCCACAACATAGATGGACCTTGAAAACATGATGCTATGTGAAAGAAGGCAGACACAAAAGGCCAGATGGTGCATAGTTCCATTTATATGAAGTACCTGGAATAGACAAATTCATAGACACAAAAGTGGACAAGAGGTTACCAGGGGCCCCATGGGGGGAGGGGGAAATGGGGAGTTGATGTTTAGTGGGTACAGAATCGGCAAATCCAGAGAAGGCAAATCTATAGAGACAGAAGGCAGCTTCGTGGTTGCCGAGGGATGGGAGAATGAGGAGTGACTACTTAATGGGTATGAGGTTTCATTCTGGGGTGATGAGAAAGTTCTGGAACTAGACAGCTACATAAAATGTACTTAATGCCACTGAATTACATACTTTAAAAGGTCTACAATGTTAAATTTTATGTTCTGTGTATTTTACCACATTAAAAAAATTATTATTTTTTTACTTGTTCAATATGTTTATTACTGTCTTTATCTGAAAAAATCTTCATAGAAATTGTGGTTTGGTTTATTAACTCTCAGCAGCCTGTTCCTGAGCTCTAAGGAAGCTTGCCTTCTTCTGAGCTACCCGATCTTTCTTCTGGGCAAGTGACATTTTGGGATGGTTCCACCTCTTCTTTTTAACTTCTTTCTTAGGCTTCTTCTCATATACTGGATTCTTTCATATTGTAGCATGAGCTTTCTTATCCATCTCCTCCATCATGTCTGGAGTTACGTTGTTCTTTATGTATTGAGAGAGTTGTTTTTTGTAAGTATCTTCATCCTCTTCAATCAGGTAACGCATATAATCTGCAATGTTCTGCCCCATGATGTGCTTTTGGTGTACCTCAGCATTGAATTCTTTGCTTTCTGAATCATAACCAGGGAACTGTTTGGTACTGTGAGGGATACACAAGCCTCCGTCGACAGCTCCCTTCAGGGCCCCAAAAACTTTACTCTCAGGAGTCATCCTGGCAAGCCCTGCATCCAAGTAACAGGTGAAGGCACCAGGTTGACCATCAATGCTTTCCACGTTGTATTCATCTCCAGTCACCTCGACTTGGCCTTCATAAGTTTTGTCCATACCAAAGCTGTTAAGAAGCCTGCGTGCCAGCAGCAGGCCAGTACAACAAGCTGCAACATAATTTGTCAGGCCAACCTTACACCATACTTCAGGAGTTTGTGAGCACAAGCTGCACAAACTATCATATCTCCTTCTATACGGGCATAAGCAATCTGACAAATAATATCTCTGTTAGTTACATGAACTGTCATTCTGTATTTGGGTGTGTTGTACTTATTTTTATCTTGGATTACCAATCGTCTCCTGAGCATAGTAGTCAGTTTTGCCCTCTCTCCGTCTTCTTAATTTCACTTGGTATCTCTTGAAGTAAGCCTTATTCTTGACAACTTTAACAAACCCCATCCTGTAGAACAGAGGCCCTAGCCGCCACTGATCTGCAGAACCAGCACGGCTCCAGGGGGGATAAAGCAAAAAAAGATTTTTTTTTTAATGTCTGGGCACCCCAGGGTCCAGTCCTGTGCCCTGAGCCCAGCCCGCGCTCCACGCAAGGCTCTGGGTCGTGACTGTTCCACCCAGCACATTAGAAGCCGGGGACAGTAGGGAGCTGATGAGCAGCCTCGCTCCCTGTGTCGTTACCATTAATAATAAACAACAATAAAGTGTATTTTTAAAACTTTCCCTAATGGAGATTCCCAAGCAGCAACCAAAGCACTCAGATTACCCACTGGTCCCCTAAAGATACTGACACACAAAAGCCACGTATGCCATGGAGAGCTGGGGCGAGGTGGATGCTTCCTGGCATCTGGGAGACGTCCCTCACTTATCTCCTTCCCGGCCAGGCCCACTCCCCAGCTTTGCCCAGGTACCAGGGACAAAGGCAAGGGAAGGGGTCTTCCGCATCCTCCGGGTCCTTGCCAATGCCTTGGCCCTTTGACTTAGTTTCCCCCACAGGTTCCCTTTTCTGCCTGTCTCCCCAGAGGCTGTGCTTCAGGGTGTCGGGAGGGGACACTAGGCCTGTAGCTGCAGGAGTGGAAAGGGCAGTGCTGACTGTTGTGTGCACCCTGGTGTCTTAGACCGGCCTGCAGAGACCATCAGTCCTCTCTGACATATTTCAGGTGTGTCCCGGGCCCTGATTGTGCAGGGGTCATGCTCAAGCACCCCCCCCCCACCCCACCCCCCCGCCCAGCAAAGGAGCTGCAGAGCAGGGACTCAAAGTCCTGGCTGCTGGTCCACTCTTAGTTCTTCCATTTCATTCTCAGCAAAGGCAGAGCAGTTACCAACTCAGACTCTGAAGTCAGAGAGACCTTCCCCCAGGGAACCCCAGGCCAGGCAAATCCTGGACTTCCCTAGCCTCAGTTTCCCCATCTGTGAGGGAGGCAAAGACAGCACCTCCTCATCAGCTGGGAGAATTACAGAGATGATGCATGTGATGTCTCAGTGCTGAGTAAATGGTGACCATCGTTCCAAACGTGAAGCCAAGCCTCGGCCTGCATGGGCTCACCCTCTCCCAACCTCCCTGGGTCCACCTGCAGCCCAGGCCGGCACTGGCCAGAGCCCTCTCCACACTGGGCTCTGACATGATGAGGCCCATCCTGGTATTGGGCATTCACATGCTCTGTCAGATAACCCTCCCAGCAGCCCTGGGAGGGAGAGACTGCCATTCCATTTTACAGACAGGAAGACTGAGGTCCCGAGAGGCAAAGAGCTTGCTGGATATGGGATTCAAAAGCGGTAACTTGTGGTCCAAGAGCCGTTGCTTTTAAGCACTACACGATGACTGACTGGGGTTGGGGATTGCCATGGTAGAGAGCAAGGTCCCTTCAATTATGTGATCCCTGTGCACATTTTTCTGGAGTGAGGGCACATAGCTCATTAAATTCTCAAAGGGATTACAGGCAGATCTCTGTTTAAGTCCCAACTTCTCCACATATTGACTCTGTGGCCTTGGGCATGGCACTTCCTCCCTGGTGCCTCAGTTTCCCCATTTTTCAAATGAAGGGTTTGACTGGAAAAATCTCTAAGTTTCCTCCAAGCACTGGCATTTGCTCATTCCTGGATCCTCCTATTAGCTTCTCTCTTCCCTCCGCCTCCCTCCTTACTCCTCATCCTGGTCCTGGCCTCCCTGACATAGCCTTGCCAACAGCTACAGGCCCAGCCAGCAACCACACATCAAGGGCCAGAGGAAAGCCCATCCCTGACTAGGGGAGGTCAGAGACACTCAAGAGCTTGGGGCTGGGCCTACTCTGCCTCTTTCTCCCCAGAGTTCCCTGATCCCAGTCCTCTTCTGTGGTCAACAAGGGCCCCAGCTAGACCCTGTCCAGAGGCCCCAGATCCCCTCAGTGACCCCTGAGCCAGCCACAGCCCACCCATCCGGTGAGATTTAATTGATTTCAATTGACAACCATAACAAGAAATCTCTTTTGGGAAACTTCGGAAATGGAAGGGAGGCCATTAGGAAATTTACATTTGCGAATATGATGTTTAATTAGCAATACCAATAAATTAATAGGAGAATCTTGCTGCGGTTCTGGGTTCATAAAACACCAGCCTCAGTCGGCAGGAGAAGGCAGCAGCCCGAGGCTGCCTGAAGGGAGACGACAAGGCCATCGGCTCATTGCCAGCAGTGCCCCCGCCCCCTCAGCCCCCAGCCCATCCCTTGATGGAGTGGGGGGCAGGGCAGGAAGAGGCCAGCATGGACTGGGGAAGCGGGAGGGTCTGAGTTCATATCCTGGCTCAGCCACTTATTCCTTGGAGAAGTCACTCAGCTTCTGAGCCTCCATGTCCTTATCTGTCAAATGGGGACATTGATCATAGTATCCACCTCCCAGGGTTGTCGTGAAGATTAAAGGAATTAATATGGGTAAAAGCACATAGAACAGAAAGAAGCTGGCACAAAATAAGTGTTACTTATTACTGCTGCTGCTGCTCCTACTATTATTATTATTAATGGGATAACAAATGGGAGGCACCTGGCGTGCAGGAAGGGCTTGATAAATACTAGGTGTTACTGGCTTTTAATTTTTCTTTCCTGAGCCTAATCCGCTCTTCTGGGCTCCTGGGTACCTAGCATGGTCACCCTGATGGCGCTTTTACCACTGGAGTCACTGGCTCTCCACGGGCAGAGGCCATGTCTTGCTTATTGCCGTATCCCCGGCCCTGAGCAGGCATTGGAACACATTTGTTTGTTTGTTTGTTTGTTTGTTTGTTTAAAAGTCTGTTAGAATATTTATTAAAAAAAAAAAATTTACTTATTTGACTGCACCGGGTCTTAGTTGTGGCATTCAGGATCTAGTTTCCCGACCAGGTGTGGAACCCAGGCCCCCTGCACTGGGAGCGTGGATTCTTAACCATTGGACCATCAGGGAAGTCCCTTGAACATGTCTGTAAACAAGCACAGATACTCAGCTCTGACAGTCACCTCCCCAGCCTGCAGACCACCCATGACTGCTGATTACTTCCAGGATTTCGCTCGGGCTCCTCGGTGCTGCCCCCGTAGCCGCTGTGATCCAGTCATCTGTCTCCCACATCCTGGGCCTAAGGCTCCATCTTCTGCCATGAAGCCAGGCTTCCCCACTCCATGCCAGCTCCCTCCTGCCCCTAGGTCTCTGCACGTGAGGGGTACACTTGGAGTGCCCTTCTCTGGCTGGTAAACTTCTGTTCCTTCACCAAGACCCAGCCTTATCCAGTCCCCTCTGACTCCAAGCCCTGGGGGGGGCGCTGGGAACCAGGAGGTCTCAGTCACCAGTCCTCCTCCTCCTCCTCTTTCTCCATGCCACCACCACTGTGCACAGCACTTGTAAACGGGGACTCGCTGGTCCATCCCTTCAGAGGAGCTGTGCATGGCCCCTGAGCCTGTCCCCTGGAGGCTCAGATTACTCACCTTCTCTGGGTCCTGGAAGACCTGCTCCATGCCTCCTCTCAAGGAAAAAACTTCCCTGGCTGTTTCTCCAGCTCCCACGCTCCCACTTGGTTCCTACCTCTACCACCATGTTTCCCACTGTGTTGTAATAATTCGTCCGCCCGTTGTCTCTCCCCTTAGGTCTTGGTTCAGAGCTGGGCCTTCTACCTCTTGCTCTCTCCAGGAATAGAGCCTGCTCTGCCCAGATGGATGAATAAACAAATGAATGAAACAGGGAGTGGGTTTAAATGTGGCCTCCTGCAAGAAGTCCTCCCTGGTCATCCTGGCTCTATTTGTATTCATCGCATATATCTATCGTCTGTCTCCCCCACCAGATTGCCAGCTCGTAAAAGGCAGGGACCTTCTTGTTTTATTTACCAGGACCTTCCTGGCACCTCTCCTGGAGGCTGTCACATGGCTTTGCTAATACCTATTCACTGGATAAATGAATGAATGAATGAGTAAATGAGTATCCAAATGCATGAGGGACTGAGTGAATGAATCAATGACAAACCGACTGGAGAATGAGTGAACAAACACGTGAAGGAATGAATGGGTGTGACCATGAATGGCGGGTGCAAAGTGCTTCCCAGGGCTGGGGACAGAGCCCAGCTTCTTCCGAGCCCTGGCCGCCATGGAGATCTTGTTTCCCCAACTGTTTATTAAATTGTGTGAAGTGTATAGAAAACACTACAATAATTACAGCAGACACAACAACAGGTAATTAATTGCATTTCCAAAATTTGATCCATGCATATGAATGAATGGGAGGTCATCGATTCAGCCACAGAGGAGCCCCCATGCTCCCCCGCGCTCTCCAGGGAACAGAGGTGGGGGGGGGGGTCTCTGCAGGGTGGAGCTTGCAGAGGTAGAGAGGACATCCCTGGGGAGACAGTCTCCTCTTTCTCACCCCCTCTCCTTGGCAACACAGATCCAGGTCGCGGGGGTGGGGGATGATTTAGGTGATGGGGATGATGTCTATGGCGGGAGGGATGCTCCCAGGAGCTCACAGCCACAGGAAGTCTCTGGCAGGGTGGGGTGGGGTGGGGGGAGGTGATCAGTAGCTCAGCACAGAGCAGGAGGTGGGTTCCCAACCCAAGTCCACTGGTAGCATGAGGAGACCCTGGGGTGCGTGCTTAAAAATGCAGAAGCTCAAATCCTCGCCCGGATACTCGGAGTCGGAAGGTCTGAATTAAACCTGCATCCAAATTCAAAGCAAGCTCTCCAATCATTCTGGAAGCTTTGGGAACTTCTTGCTGGCTAACCTCTGGCAGTCCCTCAGGTCCTAGGCCCAGAACTACCCTTTCTCCTCACTGCCTGCTGCCCACCCCCCAGCAGTGCCAGGGGCAAGGACAAAGTCTGGTTTGGAGGACAGATGGCCTGGAGTCCGGGATGATGGACGGGGCAGAGCTGCCAGCCCCGCCCAGCCATTCAATATTAAGTTACCACGTCCGGAAGGAAGTTGGGACAGTAGGGGTAAGGTCCCCCTAGGCCTCAGGACAGAGAATTGAGTCTCTGGCTCAAGATTCTGCTAGAAAAACGTCCCCTCCTCCAGGAAGCCTTCTCAGCCCCAGGTTAAGTTGAATACCCAGTCTCTGGGCTCCTAAAAAGGCCAGGAGACCTACCTCTCTCTCAGCACTCATTCTGTGGAAAAGCGAGCTTCCTTCCTCCCCCTTGACAAGGCTGGGGCTGAGTCTGGCCCATGTCTGACTCCTGAGCCTGGGTGTGGCCTAGAGTAGGCACTGATGTTGACAAGTGTAGCAGGCAAAAGGAAGGGAACTTGGGTGGGCGCTGGGCCCTGCCTTGTCCTTCTGCCTGCCCCAGAGGGCACCTGCAGCTTCTACCAACAGCCCCCATCACTCCGACTTGAGCACCCCAAGGACATCTCTCTGGCCGTAGGAGCAAGCTTGGCCCCCTGTGACTCTCACTCAACCGATCAACCAGTGACAGATGGGGAGTTGGTGGATAAATGGCACCCCACCCCCTCCGCCCCAACACTCTCACCTTGGGACAGTCCTGAGCTGTGCTCTAGTCTCTGGAGGAGTCATGAGCCCTGGCTGCTCTCAGTGGCAACTGCTCATTGACACGTTTTCCTCGTCTTCTCCCCACCCCACCCCACCCCCGTTCTCCTTGGAGATCCCTCTCAAATGGCACACACCCAGATCCCTGGTCTGCCTTTGGGGAGACCCAAAGTAAAAGAGCCACCAAACGAGGACCCCAACTTACTGATAAGAATTATCCTGGGAGGACCCTGGGTTGCCCTACAAAGCCCTGCACATCCCTCCACTCGCCTGGCCCATGCAGCCCCCTGTGATATGGGTACTGCTTTTATTCCCAGTCTACAGATGAAGAAACAGAGGCTCAGAGAGGCCAGACTTGTTGGTTGAGGCAACAGAGCAAAGCAAAGGGAGACAGGGGCTGGAACCTGGGCCTCGCTTGAAGGAGCAAGATTCCAGGGTGAAGTTTGCTAACAGGTTGTCAGGTTTCATCGCCCTGAACTGTCATTTTCCTGAGTCAAAACTACTTGGGAAACTACTGGAGGACCATATATTTCCTGTGTGTGGTTATACCTGCCAATCCCTGGGGCACTTAAGCTTGCAACCCTTTTGTAGTGACCCGGACCAAGTGCTGCCCCAAGATTCCACATGGAGGGCTGTGGTCCAGCTCAGGATTCAAGTCAGATCTCCTGGGGGTGGGGTCCAGGAAACAAGAGGACTGTCTGGAGGAGTTGCTCCTCCCAGCTCCAGGCCTCTTGGCTCATCCCTGCCTCAGGCTCTGAAGAGCGTAAGCCTGGGTTCAGATCTGAGCTGTGTGATCTTGGGTCCATGACTGTACCTCTCTGAGCCTCGGTTTCCTCATCTGTAACGTGGGGCTCAGAGTCCAAGTTCCCAGGGCGTTGCTGGGACTAGAGATCCTAACACGTGCCAGCCTTTCAGCAGGTGCTCAACAGATGGGCTGGAGACACTTCCCAGAGGCCCGAGGTCCCGGCTTCTGGAATGGTCGCCCCTCCTTTCTGGCTTATTAAGGCTGGGCAATGGGTCAGGCGACAGGAGGAATGACTGGGTGTGAGGGGGCATCAACAGAGTCTGTTCTCAAGGAGGAGAGGCTGTGAGGCCCTGCTCCCCAGGGGCCTGCATGACAGGGAGTAAAAGAGCCGCTCAAGCTCAGCAGAGACCTCTGGCTCCCTTCTCATTACCTGCCTGTTAGGACGCAGTGGGCCAGGAGAACAGGCAGTCATGGTGGTGGAACCCCAGAGATCACAGCCATTGGGGGACACTCCAGGGCTTATCACCCTTGACCTGTGCCTTCTGCCACCTGGCATCTCCAGGTGGAGGGAAGCCAAGAAGGTCCATTCCTCCCCGAAAAGAGGTTCCCAGGAAGACACTTCCGGGACGCTTATTCTAAAATGACAGAGACCCACATGTACATAGTGGGCTTTCCTGTATTTTAACTTAAAAAAAAAAAAAAAGCATCTCAATGTTCTAAATGTTCTACAGAAACTTGGAAACACTTGTGATAGTGTTGGCATTAATTTTTTGATAACGTTAACTTAATCAGATAATTATATATTTAGATATTTACCATGAGCTATAGAGACCAAAATGTCACCAAATAATTTGCACTAATTTTTATAAGCAGATTAAGTCGCGTTCTCTGCTCTCCCTTGCCTTCCAGCTGGTCTTTCCTGAGGCTGCACTCCCGGCCCAGCCCAAATAAGGGTGCAGAAGCCCTGGGGTGAGAGGGAGTGGGCTTCTTCCCCCATCCCACCTCCACCAGGGGATCGGATCCCTAAGAGACCACGCAGGCCTGCCCCAGGCTCTGTGCAGCCTCCCCGGCCGCCCCAAACGCCCCCAAAAGAGGCCCTCAGTCTTGGGATGGGTGGAAGCTGCTCCCTAGACATGGAGGGAGGGAGGGAGGATGCCCTGGAGAGGACGAGGACTAGGCGGCTGGAGCCCGGAGGGAGGACAGGGAGGGAAGTTCCCTCCCTGGATGCCCTGGGCGGGGAGTGAGACCTGCGTCCTCCTGGTCCCGGCGAGGTCCGGGGCGCGGCGGGGCCGTGTCCCCGCGGAGCCCGCGGCTGCCGGTAGGGGGCGCCTTGGTCATGCATTATTCATCGCCGAGCCGCCCGCCCGCCGCCTCCCTCGCTTTCCCGGCGCAGGCTGCGGGCTTCGCGGAGGAGCGGGATCGCGTAGCCTTCACAATATTGTGGCAGCTCCGCGAGTGACGGCTCAGGGGAGGCGGGGGTGCGCAGCCTTGGCGGCAGGCGGCAGCGGGAGCTGGGGCTGGGAGGGGTCCCGGGGGTGGGGGCGATGCTGGGTCACACGGCTCAAAGGGGGCTCAGGCCGGGAGGGGGTGGTGAGCGTAAGGGCAGAGCCTTTAAGCGTCCGTCCCTCCGACCGTCCATCCATCCTTCCGTCAACTAACGCCTAGGAGCATCTGCTCTGTGCCTGGTGTAGCGGATATTAAGGTGAACGGGGCAGGCAAGGTCCCTATCCTTAAAAACTTAATCTTCAAGTCGGGGAAAGAGAGATAAAAAGCACGTAAACGCAAATTAAGATAAGCTCCGTTACTGACAAGCGCTCTGCTTAAAACACGCAGGCGTGATAGGCAGTGTGTGTCAGTGGCTGTCTAGGTGGCCAGGGAGGGCTTCTGTGAGAAGGTGACATTTGTGCAGAGATCTGGAGAACGGCAAGGATGCGCCTGACCTTGGCCAGTCCCTGGGCCTCCGAGGCCTCTCCTTGCCCCGCCCCTGGCCTTCTAGGGGTGCTGTAAGGGTCAACCCCACTCACACTCCAAGAAGCAAGGAGGAAGGTGAGGCTCCAGTTCTGGCTGAGGGCTCAGTCAGGGGGCCACCCCTGCTCAGTCTGCATCTGGGCTGCAGGTACCAGCCCAGGGCCAGGCAGCCAGCCCTGGAGCCGTGGGCGTGGGTGTTGAAAGGAGCGGGTTCCAGGGGTGCCCTCCTTACCCCGGCGCAGGCCCTGGACTGGGGAAGCTTAGCGTCACGGAGCCTTGGCATCTCAGCCCTGTATGGGGGGGGGGCTCTCACCACTCCACACCCCTCCCCCCAGGCCTCCCAGGTCTCTGCTCCAGGCCGGCAGGGGGCATGGAGGGCGTGGGCTCCGGGTCGTCACCAGCATCGGATTTCCTTTCACTTGTGCAAAGACTGGTTGACGCCTGAGCACATCAATACGCTTAATGACAGTGAGAGGAACTGGGACTCCAGTCGGTCGGCGCCCCTCTCCGCCTCCCCTCGCCCCCTCCCCTGCTTTCCTCCCTTCCTTGTCTCCTCTCCCCTTTCTCCCTCCTTTCTCACTCACACCTCTCTGTCGCCCTCCTTCCCTCTTTCCTCTTTCTCTGTTTTGGTATCTTTCCTCTCTTCTTTCTTGCCTTTCTCTCTGTCTCCCTCTTCCCCCCTCCTCTCCCCTCCCCTCCTCTCCTCTTCTCTTTCTCTCCCCGCCCCCCACAGGACCCCACAGCCCTTGTGCATTCACAGACTTTCACCCCACACCTCTGGGGGGGCCCCAGCTGGGCCAGTCCCTCTATCTGTCTGTCCATCCCCAGCTGGGCCCCGATGCCCCATGTTGGGAGGCAGCCAATGCCTGGAGACAGGGCCCACGTGGTGAGGCCCAGGGAGAGGAGGCTGAATCTCGGCAACCCCGGCCCCAGAGGCACACGAGCTCCTGCCTTCCGTGCCCCGCGCCACGCTGAGAAATTAAAAAGCCAAGTTAGGATGTGGGGCGCCACGGGAGAGGGGAGAGTTTTGGGGAGGATCTTCTGTTTTGTATTTTTTATGACCATATATAATTTCGTGTTTCTCCCCTCAGCCCCTGCCTCCTTGGCTCCCAGATGTGTCCCACATTGAAGAATTATCTCTCCTCCCTAGAGTGAAATAAATGCAATCAATATGAGTATTGCTCTCAGGGCCTTGAAATATTACATTAATGTTCCATGTGGTGACATTTTAGCTGGAATTTTCAAATACATTATGATGGTTCAAATTAATATTTATCAGATCAGCTTTTATATTTTGCAAAAGAGAGAGAGAGCGAGAGAGGGAGAGAGGGAGAGAGAGAAAAGGAAAGACAGAGAGAGCATTATTAAAATACAAAATGCAGATCAAGTCTAAAATCGATGGTCCATTTTCCCAGCACTTTCCAGGGGCTGTCTTTAGCTTTCTGGGTTTGTTTTTAAATGTATTGGTGTTTCAGGCAAATCTATTGGGCTCCCTCAGCCCCCTGGTTGGCCTCCCCTCCTGACTGCCTCTTGCAGGCTTATGGGCCCTTCCTTTTCTGTCTTTCTCTCTTTATTATCCTGAAATGTAAATTACGACATTAGCCCGGTCCTTATTTTTTTTTAAACTCTCAGATGATTAAATCTGCTCCACGACATCCTTGTCCTGTCTATAAATTAAATCATCTTGGCTTTGCACCTCCAGCTCAGGGCGGCCGTTGCCCGGGTGTCACGGCACCGGGCAGCTGTGGCGGAGGGCTGGGGCCCTCGGCCCTCCCTGGAGCGGGACACTGGGGGCCTTTGTTGGGGGGGCAGGGAGGCCGCCTTCCTGGCTCCCCATTTTTCTGTAAATAAGAAATGTGGACTGGAGGGAGGAGGTGATGGCAGTCGTGGCTTCCACTTTATCTCAGTCACTTCCAAACTGATTACTCTGTGAAGTGGAAAATCTGGGCAGATTAATGGTTTAATTCTCTTTCTCTTTTCTTTTGCTTTTTTCCCCTCCGCCTCCAGTTTTGTTTTGGTTTGGTTTGGTTTTTGCCCGTCTTCTTTTTGCATCTTTACCCCTTCTCGGAGTGGTATTCATAAAAAGACACAGAAGCTCTTTTTCGCGAGGCGCACGCATGGCAAGCCAGCTGGGAGACATTCCCAGGCCTGACCCGGCTCCGCCTGGGAGCTGCAGGGGTTAACAATGCCCGCTCCAGCCCTCCACTTTTTCTCTTTGATGATTTTCTATTTCCTCCCTCCTCAAGTTCTGGGTGAGAGTTTGAACTAGCATGAGCTTTTATGGTCATGTACACAAAGGTACATACACACACACACACACACACACACACACTCATACACTCATCTCCCCACACACACACTCAAGGGCAGCTCACACATGTGCACGCGCAAATGCGCGCACCAACCCAGCAATATAGACCTCTGAGAGGATCTGCATAAGAGAGCTGCCCTCCTGATTTCTCTCCGCTGCTGATCCGGCCAAAAGAACGACAGGAAACTTAAAAAAGAAAAGTAGGAGGGATCGATTATTCGACCTGTACTTGAACCCGACTGAAAGAGATAAAGCGGAATTTTCAATAGGTCCCCTGCCCTTTTCACCAGGAGGGAAAGAGGAGAAGAAAAACAAGAGATATTTATATGACAGCAGCTGCTGAAAATAGCATTTCAGAGCCATAAAAAAAGGCAAAAAGAAATTCAACGGTAGAAAAGGCAAAAGACTCCTCGTCTGCTCCCCAAAAGGCCAGGCAGGCAGTGAGTGTCTGCGGCTGGAAATGCACGCATGCTTTCTATAGATCTGTTTGAAATTATACTTGTCATTGAGGGGGAATTTATGCTTCTATTGATCTGCAAAAGGAAAATATTAAATGGTTTGGTTTTGATCTTTCGGTGACCCCAAGGTCAAGGGTAGTAGCGGATTAGTATTCATAGAATTCATCACGGAATTGCAGCCTGCATCCACTTTATGCAAACATGCTCAAAACACGCCTGGTGAAGCAGGCAGCAAACGGCCAATGGCAAGGAAAGAGTCAGCGGCACCCCCTCCCACCCCGTAGGGCTTGCCTGCTTCCCACCTCTCGGGGAGAAAAAGAAAGGACTAGCACTGGCCCGCTATCCCGATGGATGGATGAAAACACCCCGGGGGACTCAGGGGTTTGTAGCGAAGGCGGTGTTCCCCTTTGGAACACAAGGAAGTTCAGAAGATCACCTGCAATGGGGGGTTGTGCTGTGGGTCTGAGAGACCCAGGAACACTGATAGAGGGGGTCCAGGCAGGTAGGAAAGGGCACCCATATCTGGAGCAGGACACTGCCCAGAAGGTGATGACCAGACACGCACGTGACACGCGTGCGCATACACAATCAGCCTGTGGAAACCCGGGTCTTTCCTGGAGGGAGGGATACGGTGTGCTGGCCAGCAGGCTGAGAGCTCCACTCTTCTCCAAGGGTGACGTTGCCTCTCGTTCCACGCTGAGGAGCGTCCTTAGTGAGAGGAAGGAGAGAAAGGCCAGGCGTGCGTGCTGCCCTGCTCCACCCAGGCCCTTCTGCTCTCTGCCAGGGGCTACGGAAACTGTGTCCAAATGTGTGTGCAAGGGGGACACACGTGGAGCCCCTGGGGATGGGCCACAAACACCCCTCCCCAGCCTGGGCTCAGCACACAAGTGCCCTCGTAGCAGTCTGTCCCCAGTGGTGGGAACATTTGGTCAGTAACAGTCACTTGCCAACGAACTAAAAATAACCCACCCAGCGTATCCCTGCAATGGCAGGAATTCTGGCTGGCCCTTGTCCTGCCGGCTGATCGGCAGAACTCCGCCGGTGGGGCGTACAGATCCCGACTCCCATGGGGGCCAACAGAGCAGGCCTCTGGGGGCAACCTAACGATGCTTGCTGTCTTTACGGGGATGCTGGCTACTTCTGCACTTTACCAGCTTATCATCTCACTGACCACTCACAACAACCCAGCAAGGCAGGGGTTGTTAATATCCCATTGTATAGATGAGGAAACTGAGGCTCAGAGAGCCGGAGTCACCTGCTCAAGGGCTTGGCTCTGTCCTGACGCCAAAGCCCACACTCTCTTAACTGCTTTGCTCTAATGGCCTGGCGCCGTTTGGGCAAATTCCAGGGTTGGTTCACATTTCAGGTTCAGGGGGAGGGGAGTTTGGGATGAGGA
>RJWK010046897.1:0-17470 GCA_004363435.1 Platanista minor
CAATTATACTCCAATAAAGATGTTAAAAAAAAAAAAAATCAAGTCTGGCGTCATTCTTCATGTGGGGCGGCGCTGAGAGCTGAAACTTCAGGGATAAACCGTGTGGATAACAAAAAGCCCAAAGCAAACACCTTGGTAGAACTAATAGGATAAACCTAATGGAGATTTTAACATCCCTTGTCAAGTGCATACAGTAAAATCTCCAAGAGAAACTCTATGCTGGGAAGGAAACACATTCAATAAACTTAAAAGGCTTGATTTTTAAAGCATGTTAACTGACAGTAACAGACTCAAATTAGAAATCAATAACACATCTAGATAAGCCTAGACGTTTGGAAATTAAAGAACTCCCTTCTAAATATCAAAGAAGTCAAGGGGAAAAAAATCACCAAAAGAGTGAAAACTTGATTTGAGAAAAATTATAATGAAAATATAGCCTATAAAATGTTACGGGATGCTGCGGGATGTTGCTAAAGCAGTACTTAAAGGGAAATTCTAAAATTAGGAAAGAAAAAAGACTTAAGATCACTCTAAATTTTCACCTTAAGAATCTAGAAAAAGACAAGCAACTTAAACCCCAATATATAAAAGGACAAAAATAATAAACATAAGAGTGGAGATCAAGTAATATAAAACAAACAATGGAGGAAAATTCACAAAACCAAAAGTCAGTCCTCTGAAAAGGTTACTAAAATATTTCTTTTGATAAAGACAAGAAAGTTAAAAAGCAAACCCAAACTATTTCTTTCAGAAATAAATGAGTTTGGTTTTCTCCATATATTATAGATATTAAAGGAATAATAAGGGAAGATTTTGAACAACCATATACCAACATATATGACAATTTAGATGAGGTGGACAAATTCCTTTAAAAGCAGGTTACCAAAGCTAACAAAATAGAAAATCTGAGTAGCCCCATAATAATGGAGTTGAATCAAAGGGAACTCTACTCATTGCTCTGTGGTGACCTAAATGGGAAGGAAATCCAAAAAAGAGGGGATACATGTATACATATAGCTGATTCACTTTGCTGTACCGTAGAAACTAACACAACATTGTAAAGCAGCTATACTCCAGTAAAAATTAAAAAAAAAAAGAATCTTAACCACAAGTAGAACTTGAGTCTCAAATGGCTTTATTGGTGAATTCTGTCAAACTTTAAAAAAGGAAATAACGCAAATCCTGCAGATAATTTCACATAAAACAGAGAAGGCGTTAATCCCCAACTTTTTCTATGAGGCTTATATCCAGCCTGGCAATTGATCTTATCTGACTTGCAGGTTAATAAATTAGTCTATTCCTGTTTCATAGATTCAGAAGACGTGAGACTCTTGGGTGGGAGACAAAGGACTTTGTTACTCACAGGCACCAAAGCAACATGAGTGCCATCGTGCTTGCGGCTGTTCCCCTTGTTCTCAAGTCCCATGGAAGTGACACAAAGGACCCAAATAGATGCTGACACATGCAGGGACCTGCATTACAGGAGAGGGGTCCTGAGTCTGGAAAACACACTGACTTGTGTGTCTGCTGACGTGGAGCCTGAACGAAAGTCAGGAAAAAGGGTTTGGGTGTTAGCTCAGCTACTGATATATTCCCAGCACAAGACAAATCACCTGTGTTTTGGGATCTCAGCTTCATTATCCATAAAAATCAGAAGATTTGGACAAGGTGATCTCTCAAGTCCCTTCCAACTCTATGATTTTAAGTGTCCATGTCCATGAACTAAAGAGGTTTGAAAAACAGAGGCTTATAACTTATTTTATATAATGGAATTAAGAGCATGAAGTTAAAGACATGAGGAACTAACTCCTCTGATCAACTTTTGGCCTGAAAGTATCAACCCCCCTAACCCTATGACTCATACATTACCTGGGGATCTATAACTTCCTGACACTTATATTTAAGATTTCAGATTTGTACTTCTCATAGTATTGTATTCTTTTCTTATCCATTAAAAAATATCTCTTGATGGTGAGAACAAACCAAGTAAATATACCTAGGTGTTTCTATGTGTATGCAAGTACCTAGCAAACATCCAGATATATGGGTAATAACTATATTTACATATGTACGTGGGTATATATATGTGTGTGTATATATAAAATATACAAATGTGTGTGCATGTGTACACACTGATAAATACGTGCATACCTCAGAGACACTGCCTGTTTGATTCCAGACCATGGGAAAAAGAGCCATACCAATTTTTTGGTTTCCCAGTCCATATAAAAGTTATGTATTTAAAAACAATTCCACTAATAACACATGCTCTACATAACATCATGTTTGGCTTTGAGCTAGAAAAAAATCTGGAAAACAGTGGCTTAAACACAGAAAGGGCTTCTTTTTCTCACATACAAGACACTGTGTAGATAGGGAGTCCAAGGCTGCTGTAGCTGAAGCCCTGCAAGGTCATCAAGGCTTCAAACTCCTATTTCCTATTCTGCCTTCCTCAGCACGTGGCCTTTGCACTCGTGTTTGCATAATGGCTGCTGCCCCTCCAGCCATCACATTCTGATCCGAGGCAGGAAGAAAGGGAAAGATCCAGAAGCCTTTCCCATAAGGCTTTGTCTTGTCTTGAGAAGGGATCCTTTCCCCAGACACGTCTGCCTATATCTTACTGGCTAGAACTAGGTAACATAGCTTTCACTAGCTGCGAAGTTATTTGGGGGAAGTGAAGATATTTACATAGTAAGCTGGAAACCTTGATGATCATCTCCAACAAAACCGGAGTTCTGTTAGCAAGGAGGAAGGGGAGACTAGATCGTAGTAAGCAACAAGCAGTTTCTGCCATATGCCTACTGTAGAAAAGTTAGAAAAAAACGAAGAGGCATTTCTCCATTCTTTTCATTCCATTGATTTACTCCTTTGTTTAGCCTTTCTTCTTCTGTCTCCTGATCCATACTTTATTTGAAAAATAGAGATTTTCGTGGCCTTACCTCAGAGAGTTAAAGCGACGTTGAGGCTATATCCTTAAGTGATAGCTTTCTGATACAAATAGCATTTTCCGCCCCCACCCTGGGAGAATTTAGTAGTCCGAAGATAGAACCCTTAAGAGGGAAAAAAAAAAATGTAGATAAGTGTTCGGGGCAAAAAATGGTTTCATGATGGACTGTCAGCATTTTATCTGGGTCAAAAAACAGGCCATTTCCTGTCTTTGCGAAGCCCTACACTTCTTAAATCACTGCCCTGTAACCGGTGTGTGGAGACAGACTTGGTCGAGGCCACAGAGGCAGCAGCCTTCCCCGCCTGAGTGCCCGGCGGCTGTTTACTAATGGCTCTAGACACTGATTGCTCACCATTGTCATAATCGCCGCGGGTTATATTTTTGAGTGCCCATGGGGGGCATGGCACTGCACGGTGCAAAGTGTTTACTGTCCTGTTTCTGCTTCCAAATCCTTAGATGTTGTGCTCACACTGAGCTCAGCTCAGACTGCAAGCAATACTGTCCACTGCTGTCAGCTACCTAAAGTTAAAGCTTTTCGTACTGTGGACATTTCCGGAAGGAATCTGATGAAACAGTGACACTACCACTTTTTAGCTAAGTTTCTTCATCATTAATGGATTTTCTCAACAAGCCTATTAGCAGGTACTATTTTCTTGATTTACGGAGCTCAGCAATGGCATCGCTGACTTCAAGGTTGGCCAGAACCTTCGGGATTTGGAGGAAAAAGAGCTAATATTTATCAGTCCTGGGGACAGTCTTACACACTACAATGTATAAAATAGATAACTAATAAGGACCTGCTGTAGAGCACAGGGAACTCTACTCAGTTCTGTGTAATGGCCTATATGGGAAAAGAATCTAAAAAAGAGCAGATATATGTATACGTATAACTGAATCACTTTGCTGTACACCTGAAACTAACACAACATTGTAAATTAACTATACACCAATAAAATTTTTTTAAAAATAAAGATAAATGCTTTATATTTCATTCTCGAATTATCTCTCTGAAGGCGTAATCAGTACACACATTTTGTAGATGAAGCAGCTGTTAGAAGAGTTTAGATGAGTTGTCCAAAGTCACATAAGCTGGTAAAAGATCAAAGCTGAACTTGAACCTGGGTCCTAATTTAATGATCTTTCATCTACAGTACACTGTCCTTTAAGAAGTGTCATAATATTTCACCAAGAGGTCACAAAACCCAACCCTCATTAGTGAATTGGGTTTAACCTAAACTGAAGGACCCTCGCCTCTTATTGACATCAGTGGCTACCCCATATGAGGAAGAATAGGTGCTTTCACAGAGTAAGTGAAGGGACTTAGGAAGTCTAATGGAATTCAGGAATAAGGCATATTATTTTCTTCAAGGTCTAATTATGTACTATGTACATTTAACGTAGCAGAACTAAAATTGCACTCTTTCTTTGATTATTGTGCTTTATTTCCCCTGTACATATTTACATTTTTATTCTGCTTACTGACTTTATGAGTCCTCCATCATAGTGATAGTTTTCCTAATAGTTTATCCTTGCTCTTAACTCTTCTTTCATTGAGTAGCAGTTCCTAGCGATGCTGTATTTGATTCGTGCTTTCTTGCTTTTGTTCGCGTGCTTTTGTAAATTTCGTCCTCAGTCACATCAGCCTCAATCTCCTCCTGCATTATTTCTGAGTGGTACTAACTGCACATTTATTTCCTGAGTATGGTGTAGAATCCTCCCTCTCCCCTCTGTATTTTACAGTTGCAGATGGCTTTTCTGCAGCATTCTTATTTTCTCAGAGTCTCTACTTGTTAGAGCTTGAGGCTCCGCTCACTTGACGATTCAGTAAGAACCTGCACGTCTGCGATTATGATTGCTATTGAACCTGATTGTGCCTTCTATTTCATAGGTGTCATGATTTTCCTCATTTCTAATAATTCCATCTGTAATGATTTTAAACTGTATTATAACTTTAAAAAGGAATCTTGAAGATCTTGTTTTGCATGTTTCCTTCTCTACAGATTTTGCTGTAAAGAGGCTGCTCTTTCCTGTAATCGTTCTCAGTAATGGAAAGTGTTTATATTAGAGACTAAAGCCCAAAGTTGTAGCATTAATCTCTCCTGTTTCTTATGCCACACTCTCTGGCCTTTAACCCCCACCCCCCATCTGATAACAAGAGATACACCATGTTTGTAGCTTTTCAAAGCAGTTTTCATTAGCCTCATACTGTCTTGATATTCAGGCATTGCCTCTGACAAGCACGATTATTTAATAATGTAATATTCTGGCCCATGTACTTCCCTACGATTACATGGTTAGAAAAAAAAATGATTAGCTATATAATATATTCTGATAGAGACTAAAATAAAATATAATACCAGATCTAAATATAGTTTTGAAATAAATAGACCAATTGAAGGAAAGAAGGCTTGCATAAGAAGCAAGAAAAGAACACAAAGATCCCTGGGACTAAATGTAAAGGAACAGTAAAACAGCAGCAGCTGTCTATAAAATACATGAAAATTAAACACCAGGCTCTTGGCGTATTTTACCTCACAGAATCATGATACAGTTTTCAACCCATTTGAAAGAAAACCAGCAAGCATCAGAATTACCCACAGTAAAGGGCCGAGTAGATACCGAACAAGGCAGCCTGACATTCGACTTGCCCACATCAAAACGCTGGGGCAGACAAGGGTCCAGGTGTGCCAGCCTGAGCTGGGCTCAGAAGACAGTAGCACTAGGGACCCAGCCTGGTGAGCAAAACTTTTGAGTCAAGAGGGGACACAGGAGGGGCTTAGGTTGGCTATAAGTGTGTAAATCTGAGCACTTAAGATATTCTGGGGTAAGGCAGACCTGCTCCATTTACAACTGATTCTGATCATGGGAAATTCATAAAGCATGTAGTCGGAAACTGCACTATATCACATGCTGTTATTATCAGTTAGCATGTATGTGATGCATACACTAACGGAAGGCTGCAGAGAAAATAGTTCAGCAGTCAAAATAGTTAAGTGAAGACAATCCATCTATATTACTTTTAAAAGTTTGGAAATCCTTGCCTTGACAATAGGAAAGTTGAGTTTTTTATTTTATGTCATTTTCTTGCGTGATTTAAGCTTATCTATTTTTGTACTATTTTTCCATTAATAAGAAGCTCTAGTCACTTCTTTTCATTGTACTACATAAGCACTCAGTGACATTAAATTTCCTACTCCTCTCACATTTTGATTCTTTAAGCCCCCTTTTAGTAACTTCTAAAAGAAAAGTCTCTCTATAGACAAGGATTTTACATGTCAAATAGTGGCCTTGTGAAGAGCTACCAATTAGACATCCATCTGTGCATATTTCCCTGAAAAAATAAGTCTAGGAAGATTAGTTTATTTTGGCACTCAGGGTAAACTTCTTTCATCAGCATATTACTGGCCCTCTCCGCTCCCCCAGTTTTCTTCCTGCTGTGCCCCCAGTCATGACACCAGGTGACCAGAGGGATAAAAAGTCTCTGAAGCTAGCCTGCGTGGACACACGGCAGGAGTCACTCTGAGAGAGATAGCCTCAGGGCCCTCCACACTCCTGGGGGCCCATCGCTGCCTCTCAGCGGCTCGCCTCACCCACAGGTGTTGCAATGTGCTTTGGGGACCCTTTTCATACTCTGTGCCTTACACAATGCCTCCATCCAAGGCCTCCCCTCCTCAAACCTTGGGAGCTAGTTGTTCACGGCTCACTTGCTCATGAATAGTTGTTTCTTAGGCTTTGAATAAAATATAGTCCAATATTCGTTCACTCACCCAGCCAGAGAGCTTCCTTTGGAGAGCAGAATAGTTAGTGGGGGCCAAGACCCTCACTCCCCGGGGACCCCAAACCCGGCCTCCACAGACTGGTGAAGACTGGAGGACCGCTAAGCACTCAAAAACAAGATTTGTGACAGAGCCAGGAAAGGAGAATGGAAACTCTGGAGTCTAAGGAAAGGTCTTGGTGGGGAGGAGGACACCCAACAGTGAGTGGTTGTGTCAACCTGCTGGCATCTGTAAGGCCGAGTCAGGGGCAGGGATGGAGGGGGTTGGTCAGCAGGGTGAAGCGTTTTTAAGAAGAGACAGAAAGTTCATAAACAGTTCTGTACACCCTGCAATTCTGATCTGAAGCTTTCGGAAGCAAGTGAACTAGGAGTGGGAATTCCCATCTAGGGAAAGGTAGCTAGCCGACAACTCTGAAAGGGAAATTATGTGAAGTCAGCGTTTGTTGGAATTAGAATAGGGGTCAGTAAGATTTTGCTACAAAGGTTCAGAGGGTAAATACTTTAGGCTTTGCCCGCTATGAGTCAACACTGAAGACATTGTGCAGGAATTTATTTGGCAGAAGAGAAGACACATTTGCACAAAGATTTTATGGATGACCTTCAAAATATAATGATGATACTTAAGTTCATTTTTAAAAATACAGGCCTCCTAACGAGAAGAACAGAATTCTCTTTTGAGGGCACGGCATTTTGCTTAATTGAGGTTCAAACTTAGTTTTCACTACAGTCAGAATCAACTGCAGATTTATCTGTTAATGTTGATCCAAAATGAGATCTTAAGTATTTCATCTTCAGAAATATCTTTTCACACTTACAGGTATCACCAAACACATGTCAGTAGAGGAATGTATGATTTGTTAATTTAAAAAAAATTTTTGGCTGCACTGGGTCTTCGTTGCTGCGTGCGGGCTTTCTCTAGTTACAGTGAGCAGGGGCTACTCTTCATTGCACTGCGCGTGCTTCTCATTGCGGTGGCTTCTCTTGTTGCAAAGCACGGGCTCTAGGCGTGCAGGCTTCAGTAGTTGTGGCACATAGGCTCAGTAGTTGTGGCTTGAGGGCTCTAGAGCGCAGGCTCAGTAGTTGTGGTGCACAGGCTTAGTTGCTCTGCGGCATGTGGGATCTTCCTGGACCAGGGCTTGAACCCGTGTCCCCTGAGCTGGCAGGTGGATTCTTAACCACTGTGCCACCAGGGAAGTCCTGGAACATATGATTTTAATTGAGCATATTTATCGATTGGAAGGCATATAGAATTCTATTATATTTTTCTCTTGATGTTTGATTTTAGCATGCCATTATATTACATATTAGTAATTTCCAAAGGAAGACTACATGAAAGCTCCTCCGTTGCACCATTAATTGGATTTTTAAATATGGACTTTTTTTCTTGCATTTGGATTAAGGTCTGAAAAGTGCTGCTAGAACTGTATCATCTGAACTTGGACGCTATATCTACTTCTGCAAATTTGTGTGGAAATAGAGATCTTGTTTTTTGTTTTAACTTTTAATAGAACATGACATATATAAGGAAGCTTTATCTTGTTTCAAACAGCATTAGTCATCATAGAAATGACTTTACTGCAGAATAAGTTTTGCATATAAGCACTCTTTTTACCTTGTAATTTTACGTCAAATTCATTAAGAAATGTTATCCAGTTGGCACTAAAAGCTAATTTCCAACCATCCAGTGTTTGATAATAGTAGTTGAGGGTAGTACTTCCAACCACTTAAAAGCAAAAAAGCAATTCTCAGTTTGTGGGCTGAACAAATACTGGCAGCGGGCAGGATCTGGCCTGTGGGCCTTTGTTCGCCAACCTCTGACTTAGACTGTAGGGCCTCTGGAGTTGGACTCCCAATACTTACTGAGCCTTGTGACTTTGGGCAAATTATTTAACCTCTCTAAACCCTCTAAGACAGGATAAGAGTTCGCCCCCTTCCTAGATTTGTAAGGATTAAATGAAGGGAGTGCCTGAAATACTGTAAACAATTAGTAAATAGTCTTTAGTAGTAAAATAGAAAAACCACCATAATGCTATAAATGGATCAAATAATTCAACCAATAAGACTGGGAGGGGTGGCAGGGGCGCGGGGACAAGGACTGGAGTTGCTCTTCTGGAAGTGAAGCTAATGCAACGAACTTGGGGAGCCTGCTGTGGAGGACACCTGCCCGTCACCAGCCACCTGCCATCTGCGTTCTTGTTGAGGGACTTCACTGTTAGAATTACGGTAAGTACTCTTACCTACTCTTATATTAATACTGCCATCATGACACTCTCTGTTTTGTTCTTTATAACCACCTTACGAGCTAGGCGTTGATACCACTGTATAGGCCAGGGAGTCAAGGCTGCCATCCTGGAATTTACCCAGTTCAGCTTCTCCCACCATCCTCGCTCAGCTCATCCAACCTCCCCAGTTCCTGGCAGTCGCTCGTCAGCTAATCCCAGTTCTTCCTTCTCCAGAGTACCTGCCGGCAGAGAGCATGCTTCACGGTTTTTGCCCCTCCTCAGACCTGGAAACTGCCTTTAAAGGTATTAAAGTCCTTATACATGACCTTTTACGTGACCTGACTATGTGCCCACCCTCCTTCCACAGGGGGTGATCCTGAAATGGCAGGTGTCTTATTTATTTTTGTGTGGACAGAGATGACTACTGAGTAGTCATTCAGAAGAAAGTATTGAATTAAGTAGTGGATGAATGAAGATCATTACATAAAAGAAATAGTATTTTATTATTATTCCTCACTAAAGACAGTGCTCTTCAGGCATTTATTTCATGCATTCACTATTTTCATATTCTTTTTTATATTATATTATTTATTTATAAACTAAAAGTAACCTTTTATAGAAAGAACACATAGATTAACGTACATTCACGTTCAGGTCACAAGTTTGCCATTAAAAAGCTATGGGGGGGTTTTCCCTGATGGCGCAGTGGTTGAGAGTCTGCCTGCCGATGCAGGGGACACCGGTTCGTGCCCCGGTCCCGGAAGATCCCACGTGCCGCGGAGCGGCTGGGCCCGTGAGCCATGGCCCCTGAGCCTGCGCGTCTGGAGCCTGTGCTCCGCAACGGGAGAGGCCACAGCAGTGAGAGGCCCGCGTACCGAAAAAAAAAAAAAAGCTATGGGGACTTAAGCAAAATAGTTCACTTCTCTGTTCTTTCTTTTATTTCCTTATCTGAAAGTTATCTTTAAGATCAAACTCAATTCTGAAATTCTATGATACTTTTCAAAGCATAAGGTTTACTTTTGATAACAGATTCTGTATTATTTATATTTTGAAAAGTAACCTATAAGATTTAAATTAGGTAGAGAAATGCAAATCAAAGCTACGAGGTGCCACCCCACACCAATCAGAATGGCCATCATCAAAAAGTCTACAAACAACAAATGCTGGAGAGGGTGTGGAGAAAAGGGAACCCTCTTGCACTGTTGGTGGGAATGTAAGTTGGTGCAGCCAGTTCGGAGAACAGTATGGAGGTTCCTCAGGAAACTAAAAATTGAGCTACCATAAGATCCAGCAATCCTACTCCTGGGCACATAGCTGGACAAAACTATAATTCAAAAAGACACATGCACCCCTATGGTCACAGCAGCACTATTCACAATAGCCAAGACATGGAAACAACCTAAATGTCCATCAACAGATGAATGGATAAAGAAGATGTGGTACTTGTATACAATGGAATACTACTCAACCATAAAAAGGAATGAAATAATGCCATTTGCAGCAACATGGATGCAACTAGAGATTATCATGCTAAGTGAAGTCAGTCAGAAAGAGAAAGACAAAATACCATATGATATCACTTACATGTGGAATCTAAAATATGGCACAGATGAACCTACCTACAAAACAGAAACAGACTGACACTGAGAACAGACTTGTGATTTCCAAGGGTGGGTGGGGGAGGGATGGACTGGGAGTTTGGGGTTAGTAGATGCAAATTATCACATATAGAATGGATAAACAACAAAGTCCTACTGTATAGCACAGGGAACTATATATATTCAATATCCTGGGATAAACCATAATGGAAAAGAATATAAAAAAGAATGTAAATATGTGTATAACTGAGTCACTTTGCTGTACAGCAAAAATTAACACAACATTGTAAATCAACTATACTTCAATAAGAAACGTTTAAATCAGGACTTAAAAATATCTCAGCCCGACATGGCTTCAGGAGATAAACAGTGGCCTTTTATTGTTTGACAGAAATATGTAAAAAAAACATATTTGGTATAGGAATACTAAGCTTTGTTAAACTGTTTCCTTGAGTTTTTTTTTTTTTTTTTAATATATCTCATCAGCATCCTAACTTGATGCATGCTTGAAATTCAGCATTGGGCTTTTTAAACCACATTCAAATTTCACTGCCCATAAGACCAGTGTCTTACCTGGGGCTTTACACTGATGTAGTCAGCAGCCAAAGCTGAAAGGACCCATCTGACTCTGGCAGGAGGAACCAAGGTAATTGCTCTCTCACCTCCTAGAAATGTGCTTTATCTGAGGGACCTCATACAATGAAAGAAAATTCTAATCTGGTGTGTATATGTGTTTTTCTTTTAATCAGCCCAGGGTTGAGTAATGATTTTTGTTACTGAGTACCAGGAAAGGGATTGGTCATTGCTATCTTTCTCCTTAGGAGAGTCACCAACTTGTGCAGATCACTTTACCATGTTCCAAGATCTTCTCCTGCCATAAGGCAGGACTGCGGCTGTCGTCGTGTGTGTTCCCAGCCACTAGCTTACAGCCTGACACATATTCCCTGACTCAAATAAAATATTCTCCAAACGAGAGAACGAGTGAAAGCATCGTCATGTTTGACACTCATGACATTATCCCCATTAGACAGATGAGGGAAGAATGGATCAGGCAGGGTAATTAAGGACTAACTCAGGGTCACAGAGATGATAAGTGATAGCACTAAGCCATAAACCTGACCTTCTGACTTGGGAGCCATTATATTTTCAATGACTCCAGGCGGCTTTTCTTGGCAAATCATTAAAGCTGTACAAGTTTTAAAACCAGACCTATCAAGTCATGTTATTTTTCAGCAGATTGTATTATGAACACTTCAAACTTCTGTCTCTAGCACTTTTATGGTGTTTGGAATCATAAAACAGCCTTAAACTTCCTCAGCACAAGAGCACCAGGAAGGCCAGTTGAGAAACTTTGCCACAAACTTTTAATGGGCGTCTGTAGAGCATTAGGGTCCCCATAAACATTCCGGGGCACTCCCCAGGATTTCTGTGGGATACTGTTTCCCAAAGCTGTCCAGAAGTTCTATGAGGTTAGGTACATTTTTGTGTCACTTAGGCAAGTATGGCATCTGTAGGCTCTAATTTCCCAGGTCCAAGGAAAGAAAATATTGGTGATGGAAACTTTCTCCGGGGACCTCTGTAGAAAGCAAGCTCACTGATTGCAAATAAACCATTTCCAAGACAGCAACAATTCTGTTGACTACGTTTAAAGATAGAACATGCGGTTCCCAAATGCAATTTCAGTTTTCCAAAGAACAGTTTTACTCTTTTTCAGAAATGCCGGGGTGATTATTTTTTGCTGCTTTGTTTTGTTTTGCTTCAAAGGGCTGCTTAGTGTGCCTCCTTAGTCAACATGACAAAGGAAAAGAACAAACAACTCAAGTATCCCCTGAGGGCCTCAAGGGATTGAGGACACCGGCTCAAAGACAAATCCCGGAATCTAAGAAAAAATGAAATGTCGTGAAGAACCTAGGGGCAAGACGGGAATAAAGACACAGACCTACTAGAGAATGGACTTGAGGATATGGGGAGGGGGAAGGGGAAGCTGTGACAAGGTGAGAGAGAGTAGCATGGACACATATACACTACCAAACGTAAAATAGAAAGCTAGTGGGAAGCAGCCGCATGGCACAGGGAGAGCAGCTCGGTGCTTTGTGACCACCTGGATGGGTGGGACAGGGAGGGTGGGAGGGAGACGCAAGAGGGAGGAGATATGGGGACATGTGTATATGTGTAGCTGATTCACCTTGTTATAAAGCAGAAACTAACACCACTGTAAAGCAATTATACACCAATAAAGATGTTAAAAAAAAAAAAAAAAAAAAAAAAACACAAACAGGTACTCCCGGGTTGCTGGTGAAGACTTTTCAAATCACGCTAAAATACTCTTCCAACTCTGACCCAGTCAGATTGATTCAGATTAAATGTTTTCTTTTTTCCTTGAGAATGTCTGTTTTCCACAGTGTTTTTAAGAAATCCCCTAAAGATACTGAGACATCAGTCAGTAATAAGATGTTAATCTCTTACATTAAGAATTGGATTAAATTTCCTTACAGTGGCCATTCTTGGGTTTTATTATGTTTGGCATACGAATATTTTTCTTTTGACAACTACTATGATTAAAATTACTGACTCTCTGCTTTCTGAATTAGTGCTATTAGGCCTCAGTATATGTATGTATATTTATTTATTTTTAGACAAGAAATTAATAAGAATTTGGCACCAGGACCAGCAATGGCGTCAATATTTGAGGACATTTATATACCGTTTGGGCTATGTAGGGAAGGAAAATAATTGTTCTTTACCCTTCTGAGTTCTTAGCTGAAACCCCTGTAATAAAAGACAGATTAACCAGAATAAAATGCACAGGCTTTTGATAAACATGCAGACCTCAATGTATACATGGGAGATGCCCAGGGAAAAATGAGTGACTCCCGGAGTGGCTTAGAACTCAGGCTTAAATACCACCTTAATAGGGAAAAGGGAGGGGAACTGTGCCCTCTTAGGGGAGAGGAAATCATTTTGAGGAAGATGAATGGGCCCTTAGAGGAACAGATGGGAGGTGTGCTAGTTTGTGACAAAGTGTGTCTAGGTGTGGTGTCCACTTCTAGTTTCCTCTCCTGTGACAACAGTCCATCTTCCCTGGTTGATGAAACTCCCAGGCAGGGGATTTACGACAATTGGTTCCTTTTGGGGTATCTGTCTACAGGCAGATAAGGGGGTTCAGGGAAAGCCTCTCCCTGCATTTGCTGTTTTCCAAGTGCCTACAGCTCCAAGTAATCAATATACACCAAAGTGGGGACTTTGGGGTGTCCTGTTCTGTGACCCTGCATCAGCTCTACACCTCTCCTATATCCCTCGTAGGTAAGACATACGTGGTTCAAATATGTGTAATCCCTCAGAAATGATATGATTTTCCCAGTTTAATTAAAGTTTATAAGTAACGTTGTGATTACTTTTTTTTGTTTTTTTTGGGGGGGTACGCGGGCCTCTCACTGTCGTGGCCTCTCCCGTTGCGGAGCACAGGCTCCGGACGTGCAGGCTCAGCGGCCATGGCTCATGGGCCCAGCCGCTCCACGGCATGTGGGATCTTCCCGGGCCGGGGCACGAACCCGTGTCCCCTGCATCGGCAGGCGGACTCTCAACCACTGCGCCACCAGGGAAGCCCCATTGTGACTACTTTTATCTGTAAAATTTATACTCTAAAGTTGCAAAAAAATCTTTTCAGGATAATCATTTTGAGAAAATGAAGGATGGGCTTAAATTTGGAGTTTGTTTATTGTGAACATCCTACCAGATTATGAGCTTTTCTATATCATCATGGCTGTATCCTCAACACTTAGTTGGATGACTGATTATATTACACATTCAATCAAGCTTCGTTGACTGGAAGATCATTAAAGTATACACACCATATGTTGACCCAGGGGTCAGCACACTAGGGTCCAATCTGGCCCATGGCCTGTTTTGATATGTCCTGCAAGCTAAGAAGGTTTTTATATTTTTAAAGGGTTTTTTAAATAACAAGGAAGAATATGTGACAGAGACTACATGGTGCACAAAGTCTAAAATATTTACCACCTGGCCCTTTACAGTAGGACATTTGCCACGTTTAAAATCTTTATTCTTAAATATACACCTATTTTTTAGACATACTTTAGCCAGAACTCAGACCAATTCGCGGAGTAAGGTTATCCGGGGTGGGAGACCCTAGTATTGCCTATTCAAAGTCATCCGCCTTCTCTCTTATTAACAGAACGCCTATCGTGTACTCACCTCTCGGGATGAAATGCAGTAGGTCAAAGCCAGTCTGGCCAATCCCAGTTGTCTCTACTAGGGATTCGCCTGGGGTAGACGTGTGACTCAGTCCTGGAAGATGAAACAGAAGGGGAAATGTTCAGGGAGACATCTGGGAAGGATCTTACTCTTCTTTGGGAAGCAAACAGAGAGAAAGAAATATACCCGTTTGCTCCCACTTTGTTCCGTCTTTCTTGGGACACAGTTTTGTGCCAATGTGTTTCGGATCCTGAGCTGTCATCTTTTAACCATGAATGAAAGATCAAACAATTCACAGTGATGCTGGCCTCACACTGTGTCACTGTTGGGCTCCTTGACCTCAGCACCACCCACCTCCAGTTTCCTTGTTATTTGGTAAAACAGCATGGCTTTTCAGTTTAGGCCATTAATTGCGTGTTCTCCTACTTGCTGCGAAAATATCCGGATTCATTCAGGTTGTAAATCTGTTCTATTGATGAGCTAGAGTGAATTATTAAAAGTTTGTTTGGAATGAGGAGCTTTCTCAAATGACTTATTTAGAGTCGCGACTGAAATGATAGTATAAGAGGGATTACAGACAGGGATTAACATAACCTGGTATTGCATTATCTTGGACATAACCATCTGGGCTTAAATTTGTATAAGAAGTAGCCACTTGGGGCTTCCCTGGTGGCGCAGTGGTTGAGAGTCCGCCTGCCGATGCAGGGGACGCGGGTTCGTGCCCCGGTCCGGGAAGATCCCACGTGCCGCAGAGAGGCTGGGCCCGTGAGCCATGGCCGCTGAGCTTGCGCGTCCGGAGCCTGTGCTCCGCAATGGGAGAGGCCGCAACAGTGAGAGGCCCAAGTACCACCAAAAAAAAAAAAAAAAAACAAAAATAAACAAAAAAAAAGAAGTAGCCACTTGGAGAGCAGAGTGAATTTGACCATGGAATCAATTTAATTTTCCTATCTGTGTGTGGGTGTATGTGTGTGCATGTTCTGTAGGAACATGGAATGCATGGATTACACCTAACTAGAGATTGTTCAGAACATACCAGACGAGGAATTAAGGAGGAAAACACCTTTGACCTCTCAATAAAGAGGTTACAAATCCATGCTCTAAAGTTCAGGCTTCTGAATTTCATTAAGAACCCCAAGTTCCTCCCTCAAAGCTTGTTTCCAGAATGAATAAAAATGCAATGCTAGGAGTCAAGATGGCAGACCAGGAGGATGCGGAATTTGCAGCTCCGCACAACTAGGGCACCTACCAGGCCCCGCTCGGGAACCGTGGACACCTAAGAAGACAGGAGGAACGCCCAGCCACCGGGTAGGACGTGGGGCGTGGGGGGAGTGAGGGGGAAGGAGAAGTGGAGGCGGAAAGGGACTGGTGCCCTGAGGGGCAGCTGGGGGAGGGGAAGGGATCCCACGCCCGAAGTGGGAAACTGGGGGACCATTTGGGGGGCAAAGGATCAAAAGGGTGCATGGCCAGGTTTCCCCTGCCCACTTGGGCCCCCAGGAGCCGACTGAGGTCCCGGGCCTGACCTCTGAGACCGGCACCCCGCGGGGGTTGGCTGGAGGAGGGGAGGAGCTCCTATACCCAGGGACCCACCCACAGTTAGGGGTGCAGCGGCGACAGGGGAGACCCTGGGGGAGGGGTGGGGGTGCAGAGGAACTGAAGGGAACTGGTCCAGTGCTTTCCCTGTTCACGTAGGCACCGGGACGCCTGTTGGGATCTCCGGCCTATTCCTCTGCCCTCGGAGCCTCCCTCCTGCTGCACAGAGCCCAAGCCCCGCCCCTACACCCTACCCAGGGTCCCGCCTCTACACTCGGAAACCCCCTCAGAGACCCCCTACAATGTGCTGGGCCTAAACCCCACCCACACACCCTCACCCAGGGCCCCACCTTCAAACTCCAGAGCTCCACACTCCAGAGGCCCTCCTTCCACATGCTGTCGCTCCCCTTCGAGCAGGTCCTAAGCAGTGGCCCCGCCCCACGCTTGACCGTCGCCCCGCCTAGGCCCCGCCCCACGTTCAAACGTCACCCCCCCAGCCAGCTAGGTCCCGCCCCACCCTAAACCCCACCCCTGCCTAAACTCCGCCCCCATGACCAAGACGTTTTGGTTTTTTCCTTTTCTTTTTTCCTCTTTTAGATTGGGGTTCTATTTTACCTTGTTGATTCATTGTTGTTGATTCTTTTATATTTTTGTTTTTCCTAATAAATCTTTTATTTTTCTAATTTTATTTTATTCTTTGTACTCTTGTTAGTGATCTCTCCTTTTGGCTTGTTCCCCCCACCCCTTTATTTTTTTCTTTTTTCTCTTGTGGTTTTATTTTACTTTGTTGCGGTTGTTTCAATTATAGTTTTACTTTTCCTAATATATTTTTTATCTTTCTAATTTTATTTTGTTTTTTATTCTTGATATTACACTGCTCCTTTTTTTTCTTTCTTTCTTCCTTTTTTCCTTTTCCACAGTGCCATGAAGCTTGTGGGATCTTGGTTCCCAGTCCAGAGGTTGGGCCCCAGCTCCTGTGGTGGGAGCTCCGAGTCCAAACCACTGGACTAACAGAGAACCTCAGATCCCAGGGAATGTCAGTCAGAGTGAGGCCTGTAGGAGGTCCTCATCTCGGCACCAAGACCCAGCTCTATCCAACTGCCTGCAAAGCCCAGGGCGCCTCAAGCCAAACAGCCAGTAAGACAGGAATACAGCACAACCCATCAAAAAAAAAAAAAAAAAA
>RJWK010046898.1:0-17460 GCA_004363435.1 Platanista minor
CTTCTTCTCCTTCTTCTCCTTCTCCTTCTTCTTCTTCTTCTTCTCCTTCTCCTTCTTCTTCTTCTTCTTCCCCTTCTCCTTCCCCTCCCTTTCCTCCTCCTTCTTCTCTCTCTCACACACACACATATGTATACATTCCTCTACCTGACCTTCCACCATGTTTCCTGTCCAACCCAAGGATAAGTGAAGAGAGGGACACAAACTATTGATCTCTATTTCACTCCAGAAGTAAAGGATTTTATTTCCAATCACTATAGCTAAGTAGTCTACGGGTAAGACACAAACTTGGGAAAGTTAGAGTCCAGAATTCTCAGAAGTTACATAGGTTAGGAAGGGATCAAGCATAGGCTGGTATAAACTACAGACTTTGTTCTGAGGTGGTAACTATTCTGTTGATTCTGGGCCATTCCCTTGAGAGTGATGTTTACTGTATTTTTTTTTGCTTTTGCTTCTGTCCCCTCTATATTTAAACTGTCCCTTCTCTCTTCTTTCCATTCTCTATTTATACAGCTGAAATATTTGTCCCTCACATAAACCCCATTCATTCATCTTGCCATTTTTGATGGAACAACAGATACTTCTTTTTTTTTAATGGTATATTTAGGCTTCCAATTCATGAGACTTAGGGCTGAAATAACCTCCTAACATTTCCAAAATACCTGTGAATTATGAGTGTCTGAGGAATTAAGGATATTCACTTCTACATCTTGTACCCTCCCAGAACATTCACATCTTTATTTCCCCAAATATTCAAGATGCAACTTGTGTCAAGAAATATATGCAGTCAATAAATGCTTAGTTTTTAAATGCATGCTTTTATTTTCTATTAATTCTAGCTGCTGTTTCCTGTTATGATGTGTCTGTCTGCTGTCCTGAGTTATTCATCAATTCTGGTTCTACTTAAATGTTGAAAGTGCAGATCGCTAAAATTTGCATTTTTAATTCCAATTCTATATTTGAGAATGTTTGCCTCCATTTAGGAATATTCCTAAAATCCTTTTAACTTTTTTAGGAAGTGTGTCTTTCTTAAAAATAAATTTTCATTTAAATTTAAGGTGTACAGACTATTTTGAGGTAAAAGCAAAGTTGTGAACCAATATTTTGACTTTGTGCATTAAAATCTCTGTAAAGGGAAATTCTAGAATAATATCACAATTAATTGGTTACTGAGTTTGAGGAATTAAGAAGCAAGAAGGTAGCCACACTGGAATTATCAGATCAAAACCACCTCAGACACAACCAGAGTCTCTTGGGAAAATACTTCCAGGACATATAAACAGACAAATAAGATTACAAGATATCCTTTTACTGCAATTCTACACATTGTCAAGTAGATCTTTAAGGGTTATCTGATTTTATGTGTGTTTTCACTTTTGATTTCCTTTCTATTCATTAGGTTATTTCACAACTCTGTAAGGACAGAAGTTAAATTGTGGAAAATGGATAGAAATGAAAATATTTCTTATCCATAGGAAGGTGAATGATTTTTTTTTCTTTTTAGTGGAGATACAATTGACTTTTGCTCATTTATTGCATTTGTGTTTCATTTCCTTATAAGATATGAACCTATTTACCTCTGTTAGCAAATTTGTTTTGGACTTATATATATATATATATATATATATATATATATATATATATATATATATATGTAAAATATATAAATTTATATTAATATTATATATATATATGTTCTTCCTGCTTTGTTCTTTTATCCAGCTACAGTCTTAACTTATTTTTTCTTTTTATTATAATTGTTACCCTTTATTATTTTCTACTGAAATGTTTATCTTTGAATTTTAAAGTTAAAATTGTCATTATTCAGCATTTGATATATTGAATGATTCATTTTCCCATACAGTTGGTTTCCTACAAACATCAAATCTTTTCTTACCCTTTTACAATAGGGTAAAAAGTATCTTTTGTCAAGTTCCATGTTCTTTTGAACTAGATTTGTTTTTAACAGATTCCTAGAATATATTCATCTTTTGGATATAATGACATTCATAAAACAGTATTAGGATGGCTAACTGATTAAAGGTTTTCATATTTTGAAGGAAATTACCAGAGATATTCTCACATATTTTACTAAAAAGAAACACTAGGGAAACTTTTTATTTGTTAATAACTTTGGTGGAAATAGTAATATAGAAGATTAGCTAGGCTTACAAGAATCAACATGTAATGTTCATATTTTAATATAAAATGTACTTTGAGTGCTTTAATAATGAGCATTGTACTTGATATCACATTTAGTTTGAATTCTAATATAGTCAAAACTCTGAATAGAGGTGACTTTAAAAATAATGTACATAGATGAATAACTCTTAGAAATCCACTGTAGAGCATAATGCCTATAGTTAACAATATTATATTCTATACATATAAATTTGCTAAAAGTGTAGATTTTTTTTTTAATCTTTTGGCAGTACTACACAGCTTATGGGATCTTAATTCCCTGACCAGGGATCAAACCCAGGCCCGGGCAGTGAGAGTGCTGAGTCCTAACCACTCAACTGCCAGGGAATTCCCTAAGAGGGTAGATCTTATGTTAAGTGTTTTTTAATAACAAAAAAAATTACATAATAAAATAAAATAAAGAGGGCAGGAGGAAACTTTTGTAAGAATATGTTTACAGCATTGATTGTGGTGATAGTTTCACACGTGTATACTTATCCCCAAACTCATCAAGTTGCATACATTAAATATATACACCCTTTTGTTTGTCAATCATACCCCAATCAAGTATTTTTTAAGAAAACTGTTGTACATATAAGTGAATTGTCAGAAAACATTATATTTAAGCCAAGCAAATATAGAAATGTAACAGAGTTTTAAATGTTCATACTAGTTTGCTGAAAATGAATGTAATAATAAACATGAACTAGGAACTGAAAATTTTTCTACTGGTTTCCATGGAAATTTTAGTAATCCATAAACATTTTTCCAGTTTTATTGAGAAATAATTAACACACATCTTTGTATAAATTTAAGGCATAAAGCATTGATGGCTTGATTTACAAATCTTGTGAAGTGATTACCACAATGGTTTCTGCTAATATCCATCTTCTCATATAGATACAATAAACACAAAAGAAAAATAAATTCCTCCTTGTGATGAAAACTCTTAGTACAATCTTTACTCTCTTAACAAATTTCCTATATGTCATACAGTACTGTTTACTATGGTCATCAACCTGTATATTACTACTTTCTTAGTATTTATTAACCTTATAACTGGAAATTTGTACCTTTTGACCACATCCTTCCAAATCCCCTTCCCCAACCCTCCATCCTTGCTAATCGCAAGTCTGATATTTTTCCTATGAGTTTGTCTGTTTGTTTTAACTTTCACATATAAATGATATCATACACTATGTGTCTTTTTCTCTCTGGCTTATTTCACATAGCATAATGCCTTCAAGGTCTATCTATGTTGTTGAAAATGGTAGGATTTCCTCATTTTTTGTGGCTAAATAATATTCCATTGTATATATACCACAACTTCTTTACTCATCGATCCATCAGTGGACACTTAGGTTGTTTCCATGCCTTGGCTATTGTATATATTGCTGCTCTGAACACAGGGGTGCAGAAATCTTTTTGAGTTATTGTTATTGATTTTTTTTCCTTTTTAATAAATTCCTAGAAGTGGAATTGCTGGATAATATGGTAGTTCTATTTTTAATTTTTTGAGGATCCTTCATACTATTTTCATAGTGGCTGCAACAATTTACAGTCCCATCAATGGTGCCCAAGGGTTCCCTTTTCTCCACATCCATGCCAGTATTTATTATCTTTTGTCTTTTTGCTGATGGCCATTCTAACAGGCATGAGGTGATATTTCACTGTGGTTTTAATTTGCCTTTCACTAGTGATATTGAACATCTTCTCATATACCTGTTGTCTTTACCTCTATTTTCTTTGGAGAAATGTCTATTCAGGTTCTTTGCTCACTTTCTAATTGGGTTATTTTGGATTTTTGCTATTGAGTTGAATGAGTTCTTCATATATTTGGCTATTAACCCTGTGTCAGATATATTAATCACAGGTATGCTTTCCCATTCTGTAGGTTGTCTTTTCACTTTGTTGATGGTTTCTTTGCTGTGCAGAAGCTTTTTAGTTTGATTTGGTCTCACTTGTTTATTTTGATTTTGTTGCTTGTGCTTTAGGGTTCATATCCAAAAAAATCATTGCCAACACCCATGTCAAGGAGCTTTATATCTATGTTTTCTTCTGTGAGTTTCATGGTTTCAGGTCTTACATGTAAATCTTTAACTAATTTTGAGTTAATTTTCTTGAGTGGTGTAAGGTGTGGGTCCAGTTTCATTCTTTTACATGTGAATAGCCAATTATTTCAGTACAATTTTTGGAAGAGATTGTCTTTTCTGAGTATTCTTGGCTCCCTTGTCAAATATTAGTTGAACATATATGCTTGGCTTTATTTCTTAGCTGTCAATGCTGTTCCATTGGTCTAGTTGTCTGTTTTTATGCTAGGGCCATACAGTTTTGATGACTATAGCTTTATAGTATAGCTTGAAAACAGGAAGTGTGTTGCCTCCTGTTCCATTCTTTCTTAGGATGTCCTTGTCTATTATGGATCTTTTTCAGTTCCATATACATTTTATGTTCTTTTTCTACTTCTATAAAAAATGTAATTGGAATCTTTATATAGATTGCATTGAATCTATAGATGACTTTTAGTAATATGTATATTTTATCAACATTAATTCTTTTATTCCATGAACACTGATACCTTTCCATTTATCTGTGTCTCCAATTTTTCATCAATGTCTAATAGTTCTTAGAGTAGATATCTTTCACCTTCTTAGTTAATTTTATTACTAAGTGTTTCACTCTTTTTGATGCTATTTATAAATGGGATCAGTTTTTTTACTTCTTTTCAGAAAATTCATTGTTAGTGTATAGAAACACAATAGATTTTTGTGTGTTAATTTTGTATCCTGTAACTTTACTGAATTCATTGATTAGATCTAACACTTTTTTGGTTGGTATAAAACATGTCCTCTACAAACAGAGACAAGTTTACATTTCCCCTTCTAATTCTGATAACTTTTATTTCTTTTTCTTACCTAATGGCTCCAGCTAGGGCTCCTAATGCTTTATTGAATAGGAGTGGTGAGAGTGGGCACCCTTGTCTTGTTCCTCAATTTTTTCACCACTGAGTTTGATGTTAGCTGTGGGCTTCTTATTTATGGCCTTTATTATGTTGAGAAAAATTCCTTCTATGCCTAATTTGTTACGAGTTTTTATCATGAAAGGATTTTGAATTTTGTGAAATGCTTTTTCTACATCTATTGATATAATCATATGATTCTTTTTTCTCATTCTATTAATATAATGTATCACATTGATTGATTTGCAGACATGGAAACATCTTTGCACCCCAGGGATAAATCCCACTTGATTATGATGAATGATCCTTTTAATGCACTGCTGAATTTAGTTTGCTTGTATTTTATTGACAATTTTTTGCATCTATATTCATCAGGGATATTGGCCTGTGGTTTTCTTTTTAGTAGTTTCCTTTTCTGGTTTTAGTTTTAGGATGATGCTAGCCTCCTAAAATGCACTTAAGAATATTCCCTTCCCTTTGATTTTTTTATCAGTTATTAGAGTTTTATTAGTTTCCTTTGGTGGTGTCATATTTACCTGACTTTTTGTGATCCTTGAATTCTTATATTGGTATCCGTATTTAAGTCTGCTCCACTTTCAGACTTTACAGGTTTGCTTTGGTAGAGATAGTTCTTCACCAGTAAGCTCAGTTTGGATTTCTGGGTGTGTCTGCAGGTAATGTCCTTGGGCAGGTGAGGCCTGCTATTATGTTCTATTTTAGGATGAAGCAAATACTTGAGCTCCGAATTTGAGGGTGGGGTTGTACCACTGGCTGAGAACATTTGGACACGACTGCTGGCTCCATTCCTTACCCAGGTGAACCACAAAGATGGGTTCTGTGGTTGCCTGGATTCTCTGATCAAGGTTATAGATGGTCAGGACTGGGTACTCTAGTGAGTAGTAGATAGAGCTATGAATTAACTTCCCTTCCCTGGTAGGGTAACAGGATGGGACCTAGGGTATACCTCATTGTTAGGGGACCCAGGTCAAGCAGAGTGTGCACTGAATTGCCTAGTCAGGTGAGATCAAAAGTTTTGTCTACAGATGGGGAAAGCCAAGGTTGTGCTCTCTGTTCAAGTGCCCACTGTTCATGGGTGTTGAATGAGATATGTAGCTTTCTGTGTGCTCTGGTAGGTTCCTTGGTTGGACAGGCTAAAGGCTGTATTCAGTGATGAGCTGGGCTATGAACTAGATTTCCTGCCTGGGCACAGAAGGAGAAGCAGCTCTAAAGCTGGTAAAGCTCTTTGTTCATTGTCTTAACTTAAGCTGACCTGCACTTCAAGTTCCTGGACTGAACAGGGTCACTGACTTTGCTCTGAAAATTATCAGTTCTGCCTATCCACCTCACAGCTTGAGTGTTGGGAGCTGCAGAGCTTCCAGGAGTTGTCACCAGCCCTTCTGGGAATATAGGGCTGAAAGACACTCACCGTAGCAGGTGGGGCCATATCTCAGCTCCCTTGACTGGGTGGGAAGAGGAAAGACTTCTCTGGGATACACTTATTTTCCCAACTAGGCTTTTCAGTTGGGAGAGGCCAGGTGATATCCTCAGTTCTTAATTAATCCTCCTCTCTGTGTGTAGCACAGGAACACTCCATGCCAGCACTGGCTCCAGGGGGGATCAGCACCACATGCCTACCTCTTGGTTTGAGTGGTATTGGGTTACACAGCTTGTAACACAGATGGGGTTAAAAGACAATCTCTACAGCAAGTGAAGCTGTGAAACAGCTCCATGCCTGGGCATTAGAGCCAGAAAAACTTGTTTGAGGATCTGAATCAGGCAGATCTGCACCCCACAAAATCCCTTGGTCAGAATGTGCCCTTGACTTGGTTCTGCAGATGAACAAAGCCACTGGATGGGATTTGGGCACTGCAGATATGAACTTTGTCTGCCAAGATCCCTGTGCTGGGTTTTTATTTTTTTTTAACATCTTTATTGGAGTATAATTGCTTTACAATTGTATGTTAGTTTTTGCTTTATAACAAAGTGAATCAGTTATACATATACATATGTCGCCATATCTCTTCCCTCTTGCATCTCCCTCCCTCCCACCTTCCTTATCCCACCCTTCTAGTTGATCACAAAGCACCGAGCTGATCTCCCTGTGCTATGTGGCTACTTCCCACTATTTTACACTTGATAGTGTATATATGTCCATGCCACTCTCTCACATTGTCCCAGCTTACCCTTCCCCATCCCTGTATCCTCAAGTCCATTCTCTAGTAGGTCTCTGTTTTTATTTCCGTCTCGCCCCTAGGTTCTTCATGAACTTCTTAATTTTATTTTTTTGGATTCCATATATATGTGTTAGCATACAGTATTTGTTTTTCTCTTTCTGACTTACTTCACTCTGTATGACAGACTCTATGTCCATCCACCTCACTACAAATAACTCAATTTCACTTCTTTTTATGGCTGAGTAATATTCCATTGTATATATGGGCCACATCGTCTTTATCCATTCATCTGTTGATGGACACATAGGTTGCTTCCATGTCCTGGCTATTGTAAATAGAGCTGCAATGAACACTTTGGTACATGACTCTGTTTGAATTATGGTTTTCTCAGGGTATATGCCCAGTAGTGGGATTGCTGGGTCGTATGGTAGTTCTATTTGTAGTTTTTTAAGTAACCTCCATACTGTTCTCCATATTGGCTGTATCAATTTACATTCCCACCAATAGTGAAAGAGCGTTCCCTATTCTCGACACCCTCTCCAGCATTTATTGTTTGTAGATTTTTTGATGATGGCCATTCTGACTGGTGTGGGGTGACACCTCATTGTAGGTTTGACTTGCATTTCTCTAATGATTAGTGATGTTGAGCATCCTTTCATGTGTTTGTTGGCAATCTGTATATCTTCTTTGGAGAAATGTCCATTTAGATCTTCTGTCCATTTTGGATTGGACTGTCTGTTTTTGATATTGAGCTGCATGAGCTGCCTGCATATTTTGGAGATAAATCCTTTGTCAATTGCTTTGTTTACAAATATTTTCTCCCATTCTGAGGGTTGTCTTTTCACAGTGTTTATCATTTCCTTTGCTATGCAAAAGCCTTTAAGTTTCATTAGGTCCCATTTGTTTATTTTTAATTCCATTTCTCTAGGAGGTGGGTCAAAAACGATTTGCTGTGATTTATGTCATAGAGTGTTCTGCCTATGTCTTCCTCTAAGATTTTTATGGTGTCTGGCCTTACATTTAGGTCTTTAATCCATTTTGAGTTTATTTTTGTGTATGGTGTTAGGGAGTGTTCTAATTTCATTCTTTTACATGTAGTTGTCCAGTTTTCCCAGCACCACTTATTGAAGAGGGTGTCTTTTCTCCATTGTATATTCTTGCCACCTTTATCAAAGATAAGGTGACTATATGTGTGTGGGTTTATCTCTGGGCTTTCTATCATGGTCCATTGATCTATATTTCTGTTTTTGAGCCAGTACCATACTGTGTTGATTATGGTAGCTTTGTAGTATAGGCTGAAGTAAGGGAGCCTGATTCCTCCAGCTCCGTTTTTCATTCTCATGATTGCTTTGGCTATTTGGGGTCTTTTGTGTTTCCATACAAATTGTGAGAATTTTTTGTTCTAGTTCTGTGAAAAATGCCAGTGGTAGTTTGATAGGGATTGCATTGAATCTGTACATTGCTTTGGGTAGTATAGTCATTTTCACAATGTTGATTCTTCCAATCCAAGAACATGGTATATCTCTCCATCTATTTGTATCATCTTTAATTTCTTTCACCAGTGTCTTATAATTTTCTGCATACAGGTCTTTTGTCTCCTTAAGTAGGTTTTTTCCTAGATATTTTATACTTTTTGTTGCAATGGTAAATGGGTGTGTTTTCTTAATTTCACTTTCAGATTTTTCATCATTAGTGTATAGAAATGCAAGAGATTTCTGTGCATTAATTTTGTATATTGCTACTTTACCAAATTCATTGATTAGCTTTAGTAGTTTTCCGGTAGCACCTTTAGGATTCTCTGTGTATAGTATCATGTCATCTGCAAACAGTGACAGCTTTACTTCCTCTTTTCCAATTTGGATTCCTTTTATTTCTTTTTTTTTTTTTTTTTTCGCGGTATGTGGGCTTCTCACCATTGTGGCCTCTCCCACCACGGAGCACAGGCTCCGGACGTGCCAGCCCAGAGGCCATGGCTCCGGGACCCAGCCACTCCGTGGAATGTGGGATCCTCCCGACTGGGGCATGAACCCATGTCCCCCACATCGGCAGGCGGACTCCCAACCACTGTGCCACCAGGGAAGCCCCCATTTTTATTTTTTTTTCCTCTCTGATTGGTGTGGCTAACACTTCCAAAACTATGTTGAATAATACTGGTGAGACTGGGCAACCTTGTCATGTTCCTGATCTTCGTGGAAGTGATTTCAGTTTTTCACCATTGAGGACGATGTTGGCTGTGGGTTTGTCATATATGGCCTTTATTATGTTGAGGAAAGTTCCCTCTATGCCTACTTTCTGAAGGGATTTTATCATAAATGGGTGTTGAATTTTGTCGAAAGCTTTCTATGCATCTATTGAGATGATCATATGGTTTTTCTCCTTCAATTTGTTAATATGGTGTATCACACTGATTGATTTGCGTATATTGAAGAATCCCTGCATTCCTGGGATAAAACCCACTTGATCATGGTGTATGATCCTTTTAATGTTCTGCTGGGTTCTGTTTGCTAGTATTCTGTTGAGGATTTTTGCATCTATGTTCATCAGTGATATCGTCCTGTAGTTTTCTTTCTTTGTGACATCCTTGTCTGGTTTTGGTATCAGGGTGATGATGGCCTCATAGAATGAGTTTGGGAGTATTCCTCCCTCTGCTATATTTTGGAAGAGTTTGAGAAGAAGAGGTGTCAGCTGTTCTCTAAATGTTTGATAGAATTTGCCTGTGAAGCCATCGGGTCCTGGGCTTTTGTTTGTTTAAAGATTTTTAATCACAGTTTCAATTTCACTGCTTGTGATTGGTCTGCTCATATTTTCTATTTCTTCCTGATTCAGTCTTGGCAGCTTGTGCCTTTCTAAGAATGTGTCCATTTCTTCCAGTTTGTCCATTTTATTGGCATAGAGTTGCTTGTAGTAATCTCTCATGATCCTTTGTATTTCTGCAGTGTCAGTTGTTACTTCTCCCTTTTCATTTCTAATTCTATTGCTTTGAGTCTTCTCCCTTTTTTTCTTGATGAGTGTGGCTAATGGTTTATCAATTTTGTTTATGTTCTCAAACACCAAGATTTTAGTTTTATTGATCTTTGCTATCATTTCCTTCATTTCTTTTTCATTTATTTCTGATCTGATATTTATGATTTCTTTCCTTCTGCTAACTATGGGGTTTTTTTGTTCTTCTCTCTCCTATTGCTTTAGGTATAAGGTTAGCTTGTTTATTTGAGATGTTTCTTGTTTCCTAAGGTAGGATTGTATTGCTATAAACTTCCCCTTAGAACTGCTTTTGCTGCATCCCATAGGTTTTGGGTCATCGTGTTTTCATTTTCGTTTGTATCTAGGTATTTATTGATTTCCTCTTTGATTTCTTCGGTGATCTCTTGGTTAAGTAGTGTATTGTTTGGCCTCTATGTGTTTGTACTTTTTACAGATTTTTTTCCTGTAATTGATATCTAGTCTCGTAGCATTGTGGTTGCTAAAGATACTTGATACCATTTCAATTTTCTTAAATTTACCAAGGTTTGCTTTTGACCCAAGGTATGATCTATCCTGGAGAATGTTCCATGAGCACTTGAGAAAAATGTGTATTCTGTTGTTTTTGGATGGAATGCCCTATAAATATCAGTTGAGTCCATCTTGTTTATTGTCTCATTTAAAGCTTGTGTTTCCTTATTTATTATCATTTTGGATGATCTGTCCATTGGTGAAAGTGGGGTGTTAAAGTCCCCTAGTATGATTGTATTAGTGTCAATTTCCCCTTTTATGGCTGTTAGTATATATCTTATGTATTGAGGTGCTCTTATGTTGGGTGCATAAATATTTACAATTTTTATATCTTCTTGGATCGATCCCTTGATCATTATGCAGTGTCCTTCTTTATCTCTTGTAATTGTCTTTGTTTTAGAGTCTATTTTGTCTGATATGAGAATTGCTACTGCAGCTCTCTTTTGATTTCCTTTTTCATGGAATATATTTTTCCATCCCCTCACTTTCAGTCTGTATGTGTCCCTAGGTCTGAAGTGGGTCTCTTGTAGACAGCATATATACGGGTCTTGTTTTTTTATCCATTCAGCCAGTTGATGTGTTTTGTTTGGAGCATTTAATCCATGTACATTTAAGGTAATTATCAATATGTATGTTCCTATGACCATTTTCTTAATTGGTTTGAGTTTATTATTGTAGGTCTTTTCCTTCTCTTGTGTTTTCTGCCTAAAGAAGTTCCTTTAGCATTTGTTGTAAAGCTGGTTTGGTAGTGCAGAATTCTCTTAGCTTTTGCTTGTCTGTAAAGGTTTTAATTTTTCTGTCAAATCTGAACGAGATCCTTGCTGGGTAGGGTAATCTTGGTTGCAGATTTTTCTCCTTCATCACTTTAAATATGTCCTGCCACTCCCTTCTGGCTTGCAGAGTTTCTGCTGAAGGATCAGCTGTTAACCTTATGGGGATTCCCTTGTGTGTTATTTGTTGCTTTTCCCTTGCTGTTTTTAATATTTTTTCTTTGTATTTAATTTTTGATAGTTTGATTAATAAGTGTCTTGGCGTGTTTCTCCTTGGCTTTATCCTGTATGGGACTCTGTGCTTCCTGGACTCGATTAATTATTTCCTTTCCCGTATTAAGGAATTTTTCAACTATAATGTCTTCAAATATTTTCTCAGTCCCTTTCTTTTTCTCTTCTTCTTCTGGGACCCCTACAATTCGAATGTTTGTGTGTTTAATGTTGTCCCAGAGGTCTCTGAGACTGTCCTCAGTTCTTTTCTTTATTCTGCTCTGTAGTAGTTACTTCCACTATTTTATCTTCCAGGTCACTTATCCGTTCTTCTGCCTCAGTTATTCTGCTATTGATCCCTTCTAGAGAATTTTTAATTTCATTTATTGTGTTGTTCATCACTGTTTGTTTGCTATTTAGTTCTTCTAAGTCCTTGTTGAATGCTTCTTGTATTTTCTCCATTCTATTTTGGATCATCTTTACTATCATTATTCTGAAATCTTTTTCAGGTAGACTGCCTATTTCCTCTTTGTTAGGTATGGTGGGTTTTTGCCTTACTCCTTCATCTGCTGTGTGTTTCTCTGTCTTCTCATTTTGTTTAACTTACTGTGTTGGGGTCCCCTTTTCGCTGGTTGCAGGTGTGTAGATCCCATTTTTTTTGGTGTCTGTCCCCAATGGCCAAGGTTTGTTCACTGGGTTGTGTAGGCTTCCTGGTGGAGGGACTAGTACCTGTGTTCTGGTGGATGAGTCTGGATCTTGCTTTCTGGTGGGCAGATCCACGTTTGGTGGTGTGTTTTGAGATGTCTGTGGCTTTATTATGATTTTAGGCAGCCTCTCTGCTAATAGATGGGGTTGTGTTCCTCTCTTGCTAGTTGTTTGGTATAGTGTGTCCAGCATTGTAGCTTGCTGGTCGTTGAGTGGCGCTGGGTCTTGGCATTGTGATGGAGATCTCTTGGAGATTTTTGCCCTTTGATATTACGTGGAGCTGGAAGGTCTCTTGTGGACCAGTGTCTGGAATTTACCCCTCCCACCTCAGAGGCACAGCCCTGATGCCTGGTGGGAGCACCAGAGCCTGTTATCCACACAGCTTGGAATAAAAGGGAGAAAAGAAAGAAAGAAGGAAAGAAAGAAAGAAAGAAGGAAAGAAAGAAAGAAAGGAAGGAAGGAAGGAAGGAAGGAAGGAAGGAAGGAAGGAAGGAAGGAAGAAAGAAAGAAGAGAGCAAACAAATGAAAAAACAAATCCACCAACGGTAAGAAGTGCTAAAAACTATACTAAAAAACAAATCAAAAAATGGACAGAGAGAACCTTAAGACAAATGGTAAAAGCAAAGCTATACAGACAAAATCACACACAGAAGTATACATATACACACAGAAAGAGAAAAAAGGGAAATTATATATATATATATATATATATATATATATATATATATCTCATTGCTCCCAAAGTCCACCTCCTCAATTTGGGATGATTCATTGTCTATTCCATATTCCATAGATGCAGGGTACATCAATTTGATTATGGAGATTTAATCTGCTGCTCCTGAGGCTGCTGGGAAAAATTTCCCTTTCTCTTCTTTTCTCGCACAGCTCCTGAGGTTCAGCTTTGAATTTGGACCTGCCTCTGCATGTAGGTGGCCTAAGGGTATCTTTACTTTGCTCAGACAGGACAGGGTTAAAGGAGCAGCTGCTGCGGGGGCTCTGGCTCACTCAGACCGGGGTGAGGGAGGGGTAAGGAGTGCGGGGCAAGCCTGTGGCAGCAGAGGCTGGCATAACGTTGTACCAGCCTGCGGTGTGTCATGTGTTCACACGGGGAAGTTTCTCTGGAGTTCCTTTAGGCGATGCTCTTAAACCCCTCTCCTTGCACCAGGAAACAAAAAGGCAAGAAAAAGTCTCTTGCCTCTTTGGCAGCTCCAGGCTTTTTCCTGGACTCCCTCCTAGCTAGCTGTGGTGCACTAGCCCCTGCAGGTTCTGTTCATGCTACCAACCCCAGTCCTCTCCCTGGGATCCGACTGAAGCATGAGCCTCAGCTCCCAGCCCCGGGCTGCCTCGGCAGGTGAGCAGACAAGCCTCTCGGGCTGGTGAGCGCCGGTCGGCAGCGATCCTCTGTGCGGGAATCTCTCTGCTTTGCCCTCCGCACCCCTGTGGCTGTGCTCTCCTCCGTGGCTCCGAAGCGTCCCCCCTCTGCCACCCACAGTCTCCGCCCGCCAAGGGGTTTCCTAATGTGTGGAAACCTTTCCTCCTTCATGGCTCCCTCCCACTGGTACAGGTCCTGTCCCTATTCTTTTGTCTCTGTTTTTTCTTTTGTTTTGTTTTGTTTTTTTCTTTTGTCCTGCCCAGGTATATGGAGAGTTTCTTGCCTTTTGGGAAGTCTGAGGTCTTCTGCCAGCGTTCAGTAGGTGTTCTGTAGGAGTTGTTCCACATGTAGATGTATTTCTGATGTATCTGTGGGGAGGAAAGTGATCTCCACGTCTTACTCTTCCGCCATCTTGAAGCTCCTCCAGCCCTGTGCTGGTTTCTGCAAGCTCCTTCCTCCTTCTCCATCACAGTTAGATTCCTAATGTTTGAGCCCCAAAGATTTCTCTGCAGTTTCAGTGGTGTGAGATCAGTGTATGGACTCCGGCAAAGTGACCCACAATGCTGGGGAAGCTGGTTGTCCCGCCTGAGTTCTCTTTTCCCACTGGAGTTCAGGAGGTTTGGGGACCCCTCTCAACGTGGTGCTGTGCTGGTCTGTGATCAATATGTAGTCACTCCTCTTACCTTCTAATGCAGTCTGTCTTGGTCCCTGAGGTGTAGGGAGTACTTCAGCCTCATCCCTGTGTCTTAGGAGTCTCTCAGTGGTGTCTTGTTTTTGAAGAGTTTTTAGTAGTTCTTCTTATGAGGGGGAACAAAGTCAGGAACAACTTAGGTCATCATCTTGGTGATGTCACTAATCTATAAAAATTTGACAGCCTAACCATATCAACAAAATATTGAAGAACAAAATATTAAGAACAGAAAAACCTGGGCAGTTATGTACATGCAGCTTCTTTAAATAATAAAGAAAATATTTTCAATTGCCCAATATAAGTAGGTGGTTAAAAATATATTGTTTATTCATTTATCTAGTCATGTCTGTTTATTTACTGAAAAATAGTTACCACTTATAACACCAGAACATTACAAAGATTAGATGCTATCCCATTGAATGCCATTTCAAAATAATTCTATAGAATTTGTAAGTTCCTAATGACGTTAATAATAGAGTATTCTATTAATAATAGAACATTAATAATAGAAATGATAATACATTTTATAAGAAGATGGGAATTAAATGTATTTCAAATATGATTTTAGAGACCATGAAATATGGACCCAGTAACTGGTTTTAACGACTTTTTTTGGCATACAAATAACCAGTGAAGATGTGAATTAAGCCTGTAACATGCTGTTAAATTTTCAGACCTACAGACCTATTTGAAGTGGGCTGGAATAAGAGTCTTTATTTTGAGCCCCTGTTTTCTGCCAGTTCTAGTTATGTTTCTCTGGAGATAATGACAATTTTGTGTCTTTCATGAGCCAGAGACCACTATAAAATGTGTTTTGAAAAGCCAGTCAGGGACTATGACCATACAATTGAGTTTGGATTGGAATTACTCAAGCTGGCCTTTCACACTGCCCTTCCTGTTCCAATTTACACTCTGCTTAGGCTCTATGGACCTATTGTGTTATGTGCAGAGAAAAGGTGGTAAATTATCTTTTTCACATAATTTTTAAAAATAATAATACCAGATGTCTGAATTGGGGTGGAGGGTAAGTTCCTAGGACAATTACTTACAGGAAAGAGGGTGGTATTCTTTCTTAACTATTTCTTCAAAAGCTTGATGTTCTCCATAAACATAACTATTTCTGAGTTTTATTGTCTTAACCTTTGCTAGTCCAACAAGATTTCAGCCTTAACATCCAATTCAATGATTCTTTTAATTTTTTATACTCTTGTGATCCTGTAGTGTTAACATTATAGGTCCTTAACCTGTATTTCTGAAATTCAGAAAAATTTAAAAACTAAAATATTTTTAAGAACTCATTAAGAAGTCAAATGACCCAAACTGACATGAATTTTATAGTCTTAATATATTGTGCTTAATGTGAATATTTACTTGTTTTGTTTCAAATTAATATATTACCTAGAAATTGATAGATTTACAAAATATACCATTTATACATTCTAACAACTTCCTGAAGTCTGAAAAATTCTATATTCGACACACATTTGGTATGAAGAGCTTGGATAAAAGTTTATGGAATTCTAATGGTTATTCCCTTTTTACCTCTGTAATTGCTTAAGCTAAAAATGTATCTCTTTCACCTCTTGTATCTTTTACTTCTTTTCTTATTACACTTTCTCTGTGTTTCCCAGTGAAATCTTCTCTTGCATTAACTCTGCTTATGATGTCTGCACCCCTTCTGCTATATATGTTAGCTATTGCTGCCTAACAGAACTCGGGGTAGGGGGGTAAAGCAGCAATCATTTATCATCATTCACATATCTGCAAGTTGGTTGGGGGCTCAGTAGATTTTACCTGGTCTCTGCTTCTTACTGAGTAGAATGAGAAGACCCAGATTCTGCCTTCAATGGATGAGCCAACTCAGTTCCCAGGTCCTTTATCTTCCTCTGGGAACCAGCACGTTAGTTTCCTCTGTTTTTTTTTATGGTGATGCAGAGGCGCAAAAGTGCAAAAATTTACAGATAAGCTAGGGGGATAGAGGAAATGGGTGTAGGAAGGAAAGAAGAGTAGAAATGACAGGAGAAAGTGACTGGGCCTGATAGATCTTTAAATACTAAATTTCTGCTTCTGGGTTCCCGCACATGTATCCTTGTATCTCTGAGTTTAGAGGAGCTCTTAATGGCTTAGATGGCCACCTGTTATGGCAATAAGAGTACTGAAAATTAGCACATAAATAAAAACTGAAGAATAAACGACCCTATTTCAACTGAAGAATAAACTACCCTATTTCATTATAACCAATCCCCACTGTTGGAAATAAGGGCATAATGAGATTTTCACCTCCTAAATAAATTCTTTCTAATATGACCATTGTATGAATTACTCAGCTGAGCTCTTCCCACCAGAGCAATATCCAGCTCTACCCAACACCAGTCCCTCCCATCAGGAAACTTCCACAAGCCTCTTAGATAGCCTCACCCCCCAGAGGGCAGCAGAAGCACAAAGTACAATCCTGCAACCTGTGGAGCAAAAACCACATTCACAGAAAGATAGACAAGATGAAAAGGCAGAGGACCATGTATCAGATCAAGATACAAGATAAAACCCAAGAAAAACAACTAAATGAACTGGAGAGAGGCAATTTTCCAGAAAAAGAATTCAGAATAATGATAGTGAAGATGATCCAGGACCTCAGAAAAAGAATGGAGGCAAAGATCGAGAAGATGTAAGAAATGTTTAACAAAGACCTAGAAGAATTAAAGAACAGGGAGAGGAGAGACAAGATGGCGGAAGAGTAAGACGCAGAGATTACCTTCTTCCCCACAGATACACCAGAAATACAGCTACACGTGGAACAACTCCTGCAGAACACCTACTGAACGCTGGCAGAAGACCCCAGACCTCCCAAAAGGCAAGAAACTCCACACTTACCTGGGTAGGGCAAACAAAAAAACCCTAAAAACAGAGACAGA
>RJWK010046899.1:0-17469 GCA_004363435.1 Platanista minor
TTAATGGCCTTTATTTTGCCTTCTTCCTTATACAAAGCAGACATCCTACAGGTAGCTCTCTGGTGCTTGGCTTTTCCACCCCAGAGCATGTCCTGGAACCCACTCCTTCCCTCCACGGAGCTCTTCCCTGTTCCCCGCCCCGTGAGTGCGTGTGTGCCCCTGGCTTCCTGGGGCTCCCTCCTGCGTCAGGCACCAAGGTGGGGGCCAGCATCGCCCTGGACGACTGCGCTCCCCGAGGGACCTGGTGCTCATGCGCTGCCCTGTCGTCCACTTCGTGTACAGAAGTGATTGCTGTCAAAGGATGAGCTGATATGCAATTTTAATAGAATTTGCCGTGCCTTCCGGGGTGAAGCGGGCCCTGGGAACGTGCATCCCCAGCAGCAGCGGTGCAAGCTGCCTGTTCCCACACAGCTGAGAGCAGAGGATGTTACTTTTTGTTTCCTATCTGATAGATAGGAGAGGATCTCAGTGAGAGGCCTTTTCTCTGTCTTTACGCCTTCGGCCTGGTTTTCTCTCAGGATTTTGGCCTTTGTTCCCAGAATTTTTAAGAGTTCTTTATACAGAAGTGGTATTAGCTTTTATCTGTGAGAGAGACTGCAAATAATTTCTCTCAGTTTGTTAGTTATTTTTTGAATTCTTTAGGGTGAATTCTTCATATTCTTTGTGCTTTTGCCCTATAAACCTCCTCCACCCCCTCCCCCCCCCCCCCCCCCCGCAGTGGTTCAAACTTATCAAGTCCTTTTTTTTTTTTTTCAACTGCATCTGGATTTTGAGTTGCAATTAGAAGGCCTTCCTCTGTTCCCAGGCCACTTCTTCTTCTGGGGCTTGTCTGTTCCATCCTCAGCAGGTAGGTCCCTGATCCGCGTGGAGCTTGCTCTTGTGTGTGCTTTGTTCGGATCTAATTTTATCTTTTCCCCGGGTGGCCACCGTTGATAAACAGCCCCTCTTTGTGAAGTGGTTGAGATGCCAGCTTGTCCTGTACTGGAGCTCCATGAGCCCTGGGCCTCTTCCTGGACGTCCTGCTCTCTGTCTGCCAGGTGTGCCAGCCCTATGCTGTCTCGAGCACAGGGGCTGCCTCGGGGCTCTCGCAGTCCTCGGGCATCTGGCCTGCGTGTCTTCCATCTTCCTCCTGGGTCAGAAGTGTGACAGCTCATCGCCTCCCCATGCCCTTCAGCCCCAGCCTCTCACACCTTTCGTCTCCTTGTCTCTGTGCTGCTGCATTCCCATTTATTTTCTCAGTGCTGGTTTACTATTCTCCAATTCTCTCTTCAGCTCCATCTAACTGATGATTTAACTCATTCATTTTGCTTTGATTATCACAGTTTTTATTTTTACAAGTTCTGTTTAGACTGATTTCAAACGTGCCTGGCCACGTTTTGCATTGGTAATAATAGTTAATGATAAATAGAGAATATCAGTGATGATCTCATTTACTCCTTACACGTTTCTCCGGGGGGAGCTTCAGCTGCTACCATCGCTCTCTGGCAGATGAGAAACAGAGGCACGCGGAGGTTATGGGACCCAGGGTCGTGGAGCTACTGAGTGATGGTCCTGGATGGTCACTTTCTCCACTGTGATCCTTGGATGACCCTGTTTGTTTCCTCAAGCCTGCTGTTGAGATGACAGCGTGGTCATGTTAGATTTTCCTGTAATTGCAGTTTGTCCTGGCCTGACTCCCACTGCCTGGGTTTTTTTCCCTGCATCGTGATTTTCGATTGTGAGTTTACGCCCATATCACTTTTTACGGATGTTCTTTCAGGGTTGATAGATAGCATGCTTAGCCAGGGAGGACGTGTGTCTGGTGCCGGGGTTAGTAACAGCCGCGGTGGCCCCACCTGGGAGGCGCTTCGGGACGCAGTTGCCATGGTGTTTGTCAGGTCTCGGGGTTACCTGGATTCCCCCCCAACCCCTCATGAGGTGGTCTGTGATTATGGATTCCCAGGGAGTCTTCTTTCTAGATTTGCCCCCTCCCAGCCAACATCAGGCCCAGGCGTGGACACATCCCTAAAGGGGAGCTTCAGCCTCACTCCTTACTGCTCGGACCCCCAGCTTGTCCTCCTGGCCCTGGGGACCTTAAACAGTGACCCAGAGAGCTGCAGCCGAGGCAGGTGGCCTGAGGGCAGCTTCAGGACGTGCCCTCGGCTCCACACCCTTCCCTCCCTCTCCGTTCACCCTCCCGTGAGCTCCTGCCCTCAGAGGGCCTTCCTTGCTCTCCTGCCAACTCAGCTGGATGCAGACTTTAGAGAGTCATCTGCCACCTGGCCAGACACAGAGGCTTCTCTCACTCCCCACTCTGTCACCAGTGCCCTCAGCTGGCTTCCTTTCGAGGGCATTTATTTTCACAAGAAACACACTTTGTACGTGATTTCAGGTGGAGAGCCTGGAAGATCTGGGTGCGGGATGCTGTTATGTGACATGGAGAGCTGCCAGTAACTGCTGTCGTCGGCCTCCTGATAGTTTAGGAAGAGTCCAAGCTGCTCTGTCAAAGTTCTGTTTAATGTCACTCTCTGACGTGGAGAATGGGCCCGGGGTGAGCTGTGTTGGTTTAGGCCTGACCTTTATTTACATTCTGAGAGAGGCAGACGTTCCCAGGGGGTGATCATCTCTTGGGTTCTAAGCCCCTCGCCTTACTGCTGCTAAAACTAGTCACTGACTGCTGCAGGGACCTTGACATCGGCTGGTTTTGTCAAGTACTTTTATTGCTTTCCATTCAGAGTATACTTAAAAGTACAAAATGAATTCAAGCAGAAGCCAGACTCTGGTGCTCAGCACATCTGTCTGCTGGTCAGAGGGAGAGGTTGGGCCTGGATGATGGGGTAGAGCTTCTGACCTGTGACCTCTCCACATTCCCACGTACAGAGGTCAAGCCTGAGCAAGGGAACTTCTTACCATCAGCTTCTTTTCTCGTCCCGGCCCTCGGGCACCCCGTGTGCTGGGCCACCCACCCCCATCTTCCCAGGACATTTCCTCCTTGGCTCCTTGCCCCCCACCCCCATTGGAGGGGAGAACGTGTGGGCCAGAGAGGGGAGCACAGGGGACCATCAGAGCATCCCTCCTCAAAGTTCAGAGCCAGGAGGGGACCATAAAGCTTCATTCTACCGATGAAGCCCGGAAGGAATCGGTTTGCCCAAGGTCACTGCTCGTGTCAGCCTGGGCCGGGCACCAAGGGCGTGCCCTCCACTGAAGCCCTCTTTCCATGTGGCCAGGCCACGTTCTGGGGGACAGAGTGGCGGACCAGCACCGATCCCTGTTGTCTGCTGCCGCGGGGAGGGTTCCCCGGGGCGGTCACAGGAAATCAGCTGCACATCCTTGGGCCGTGTTGGTGAAGCGCCATGGTCCTCGTTGAGGGGCTGTTTTCTTTTTTTATGGAAGGTGAACGTGAAGGCTTTAATTTAGTTGGACAGACAAAGAAAAGAATGAATTTGGCTTTCCCGCGTGGCAGTAGAGAGCGGTTCATTTTTCTTAACAAAACTAAGTAACAGTCTAGTGTTTGCTGTAGAGTGAGGACAGTAGGGGACATTTTTACTCCAGGATTTTGCCATCTAGCTTTGGCCTTCCTTCAGATAATTGAGGAAGAAAGGGCAAAATGTGAAGTGTGGGCTTGACCCCTCAGTGGCTGCGTTCCACACACGGCGTGCACAGTCTGAGGAGATGGGCCTGCAGGTCCCTCAGGGCTCTTTGCGGGAGGGACGGTGGTGTCTCTTAGCTGTGGTGACAGCGTCCTGCTTGTTGGCCCCTCGTGGACTGGAGACCAGGGCAGGAGTCGTGACCCTGGCCCTGGGGTCGCTTAGGAGGGGGCGACGGCTGAGGCCCTGCTGAGCGGCCCCCAGCCCCGGGCCCCTCTGCGTCGCGGGCTCGCCTGCCAGGTCTGGTGTCCAGCCCTTGTCTGCCTGGCGCCCTGCGTGGCCTTCTTTGCAGTGGCCGAGCGTCAGGCCAGCAGTGGGCACTGGCATCGTGGTGCCTTTGATGGTGATGATTTTACCTTATTGCTGAGCTCCCTCCAATGTCGGCTGAGAATATCTGGTTTTGATTTTCGTGACTTCTCTCTCTGTCTCCCCGCCACATTGGTTTAGCGCTTGCAGGAACCATGGCATCTTCGCTCCTCTCTGAGCTCTGGGTCCTGCAGGGAGGCCCAGAGCACCTGCGGGACCCAGCTGGCCCTGGCCCAGAGCTCCCCCAGCACATCACCCCGGGGGGGAAGCTGCTGCTTCGGCATCTGTGCTGTGTTACAGAGTCTCAGCAGGGGACTTCTGCATGAAAATGCAGTTTAAAATACGCTTTTTAATGTTCGTTTAAAACAAAAGCATGAAGTTCTGTAAAAGCTGAGTCTTGAGGGCCTGGGCTGTCCTCTCCTGTCGGGCGCCCCTCTGTTCCTTACCGTGCAGTAGCACAGAGCCCAGCCCTGGACGCACGGGTCGGGGGCTTCCGTTCTCCCCAGGCCCTCGGTCCTCAGTGTCTTCCATTTTGAGAGTCTGTAATTTTCAGCTTGCTGGTAACACTCAGGCTTGTCCATTTCCCGGATGTTCCCAAGCAGCCCTGGGTGTTAGGTGTCCGTGGACAGAGATAGCTGATGCCCGTGAGGATGCTTCATGCTGCCCTCTGTGTGACCTGTGACACACGCTGCCCGCTGCGCCTGTGCCAAGCATTGCAAAACAGGGCAAAGCCAGTGTGCTGATGGCTGCAGTCATCCTTACTCACATGCTGCGGAGGCTGCTGAGTGTCAGCACGGGCGTCCTGGCGTCCAGGTGTGCAGAGCGCCCTGGGGGAGGCTACCTAGCTCTGGCCTCCGGCTGTCCAGCACGCGTCCCACTCTGGGAGATTCTGTTTTTTTCTTTGTAAAATAGAATTTACTGTTCTTGAACTGGAAGAAATATTAGGAGGCAGACAGTTCATCCCGTGCCTGTGTGACTTTTTTATACGTAGGTAAACACCGTTGACGTCTCTCGCAGAGACGATCGTGGGATGGGTTCGCAGTGTGACCGGGCGGGGATTCCTTCTCTCTCGGTGGCTGTTTGTGTAGTGCGTGGTGGCAGATACCAGTGACTGTCGCCTTTGCCCTGAGGTCTGCCTGGTGGCCCTGCCTAGGCTCAGCCTCCTGGAGAGAGCGGCCTGCGGGGATGAAGCCGGAGGTCAGACACCAGTAGTGCCAGTGGGCACCGCTCCCCGGGGACCAGGCCAGCGGCTCTGTCCAGCGCTCTCAGACGACGCTACGCAGGAGCCGGGGGCAGGTGAGGGCAGGGGGCCAGCCCTGCCGGTGAAGTTCAGCCCGCTCTGACCTTGGGGCTCAGGGCCTTTCCTTAGCCAGCCCCAGGCTCCCTGGGGCAGTGCCTGTCTTACAGCTAAACCGTGCCCACGGCCTGTGGGATGTTGCCCTTGAAGGAACTCTTCCCTAGTTACGTCTGAGGTCCCTGCTGCAGCGAGGAGAGTGAGATCTGAAATCCCTTCAGCCCCAGCGCTGGCCAGGCGGTGTGGTTTTCAGCAGGGTGTGCGGGGTTCAGCTGGGATGCGCGGGATTCAGCTGGGACGCACGGGGTTCAGCTGGGATGTGCGACCTCAGTGCCAGCCATGGTCTGGTGGCTGCGGGCCGAGTGTAAATGCCATGCCGGCCGAGTCCGCAGTGACCCCGCGTATTATCTGCTTGTTATGTAATGTGACAGCACGGGTATGAAATAGAAACCAGATGTCGGGCGGAGCCGTGAATTCCTCGCCAGGGAGCGTGGCGGCACTGCTCGCGTTCTCTCCTCCGACCCAGGCCTGGTGCCCTGGGAGGACCGGCTCTGGAGGGGCTCCTGGGCTCTAAACAAAGGCTCTGGTGGCAGGTACCATACAGACGCCATGTGGTTAACTCTTTCTTGAGAAGCTCGTGAAGGGCTTCCCACGTGCAGTTTTGTGACAACAGTTCTGGGAGACCCGGCGACCCCGCTCCCTGGGATCTGCTTGGAACGATGAGACCCATCAAGGGGTGAGCGGCCTTCACGTGCTCAGGCTCAGCTTGGGTTTGAGAGCGGAGGACGTCCGCCTCTGGCTGGCAAGGGGCTAGAGAGCCTGGTGGGGAGCAGGCTGGGGGTTGCTCTGGCAGCCGGGGGCTCTCGGGGCAGGGGGACTCAGGGGACCAACTCTGGGTGTCTCGGTGGCAGCTCCTGCCCGGCCTGGTCCCTCCCGGACACCCAGAGGCTTTGCTGACCACCGCCACCTGGCCCGCACTGTGGACACGGACCTTTGCCCTTGTGAAATATGAAAAGCAAACTCACCTGGATCAGAAGTGTAGAGCCTCCCCCGCCGGCAGTGATGGCTGGCCGTGGATGGTGTTTTTTTACCCTCTCCTAACAAGCAGAAATATCTCTGTTAACAGTAAATATACTGTTATTGGTATTTTCTGAAAGGTCATCTTCCAGAGAGATCTGCAGATTTGAGAATTCTCTATGAAGACCCTCTGGAAACAAGCCTAGGGTTCTTGGCTCCTGGGTTGCTTTAAAGCCTCATGGAAGTGTTACACTCTTATTAGGAAAAGCCGTGCTGAGTGGCACTCAGGTTACAGCGTTGCACTGTGTCCAGGGAACCGTCCCCCTGAGGCACAGAGGGGTTTTGGCTGCTTCTAGTCCTGAGTATGGACTCCCCTCTGGGTCCTCACTTTTACGTCTATAAAACGACAGCTAGTGTTTAGAGTGCTTTCTGGGTGCTGGGTTGTGCTAAGTGTGTTGAAATTGCTTACATAGCCCTCAAAACACCTATAAAATTAGGTACAGATGGTCCCCGACTTAAGATGGCTCGACTTAAGATGGCTCGACTTTATGATGGTGTGAAAGTGATTCGGGTTCAGTAGAAACCGTACTTTGAATTTTGGGTTTTGCATTTCTCCTGGGCGGTGGTATGTGGTCCGATCCCCTCTCGCGATGCCGGGCAGTGCATCTCCCCGTCGGCCCCATGATCACCAGGTGAACAACCGATACACTGACAGCTGTTTTGTTTTTCACTCTCAGGACAGTGTTCAATAAATCACATGAGACAGTCAGCACTCTACTGTGAAATAGGCTTAGAGTTCAATGGTCTTGCCTGATTGTAGGCTGATGTAAGTGTTCTGAGCACCTTTAATGTATGAGGCTAAGCTGTGATGGTCAGTAGGTCAGGGGTATTAAGTGCATTTTCAACTGACGATATTTTCAACGTAGGATGGGTTTATCAGGACGTAACCCCATTTAAAGTCGAGGAAGATCTGTACTTTTAATGACCCCCCTCCCCCCCCCCCCCCCCCCCCATTTCACAGATGAGGAAACTGAGGCTCAGAGAGGGTGAATGACTTGCCCCCGGGCCGTCTCACAGTGGGGTCCTGCCCAGGCAGGGCCTGGACGTTGTGCGGCCACTTGCATCCGGGTAGCCGAGGGGCCTCCCTGGGCGCCTGCTGCTGAGCCTTCCGTGCTGTCTGCGTGTGAACATCAGAAATGAGGGCAGGAATCCTGATGCTGACGAAGTGGGATGCCGTAGGAGAGTGGGCAGCAATTCCTAAATCTGGGTCCTGGGAAGAAAGTGGAAAACACTCGAACATCCTTACTCCATTTTGCTTGTTCTAAAAGAGAACTTGAAAAAAAAAATACACCGACCGCGTTTGGCCGTCCAGATGTGGTTGTCAGAAAATTATCTCAGTGAGTAGGACTTCTCCTAAAATCATTCTCTCGAGCAGGAGTTGCCCTCTGACCATGTAGAAAAAAAACGCATGTCTAGCATCACGGGTGGTGACGGGGCTACGGAGCAGCGGTGTGCTGCTCCACAGATGCGAGCGGGGGCGGCCCAAGCGATGTGGAGGACGTGTCCTTCTGACCCTGGGTCCCAGTACCTGGCTGTCCAGCCCTCTGCACTCCCAGGCCCGTGGCCTTGGGCGTCAGTGGGAGGCCACTGTCATCTTGGCCCTGGGCTCCGTGGGGCTGCTTTTCTAAGTGCGACCCCTTCTTCATACTTCTAAAAGTAGCCCTGCTCCCCGGAGGGTTCGGGCAAAGCCCCCGCCCGGCCGAGGACGTGGAGCCCATTCCGGGACCCGGGCTGTGCCCAGGGCCCTGCTCCTCCTTCGTGTCAGGGTTCCAGACCCTCCTGAGCACCTGAGGCCAAAAGAAAGCAGACAGGGCCAGGGCCGGGCCTGAAAAGGGGCACCCTGACAGCTTGGCCCTTGGAGGGTTCTCTGCGGTGTCGATGGCCGGAGCATGGACTTGAGGACACGGCCAGGCCCACCCCCTGTCCTGCAGCCCCCGTGGCCCCTGCTGCCCCCGTCATGCCGGGCTCGTGACATCCCGTGCTTCTCAGGATCCCTTTCCAAAAGGTTCTCTCACTGAACAGTCCCGGGCCAGGGCGGGGCTCTGTGGGAAGCAAGCCTGGGTCCCCAGTTGTCGTCTGGGGGATGGGGGCCCTGCCTTGGCTCTCACTGCCCACCCCCACCCCCTAGTCACCATTTAAAACCAGGTGGGCACAGGGGCCAGGCTCTGCTGTGCCCGAGGGCCTCGGTCCTGCTGTCCCACTGTCAGCCAGGCCCATGGGGACTCCTGGGGGCCGGTACCCTGCCCTGATGTAGAGCAGGTGTCCTATGGCTTGTTTTAAGTGAAGAGCATGTTTTCCAGCCTACGTTTTGCATGGAATCGTGAAGGCTGCGATGCTGGAGTGTGGTCAGAGAGGCCTCGGTGGCTGTAAGACAGGCCGAGTGCGGGGCCCAGACGCGTGTTCCACAGGAGCGTGTGGCCTTGGAGCAGGTGTTAGTCGAGCGCTCAGCGCCTCGGCGGTGACACTCAGTGGGCAGCCTGGCCAGGGTGGCCTCTGAGGTCCTCGTGCCCATCGGGGAGTCGGCTCCGCAGCTACAGCCACTGACCTCGGGATCCGGGTCAGCGGCTCACATCCGACCGATGGGCCCTAGGAGTCACCCCGAGTGCTGAGCTTTTCCTGCCTTCTCATGCATGAAGAGATGGGAGACGAGGAAAACAAGTGGAAATCAGGGGGTTATTCAGAAAAGTGATTTCCCGGGGAAGAACCCCAGACCCATTGTCAATTTCTAGAAGCAAGACTGACTGCAGTCGGCGGCATTCTGAGATCTTGAATCCCCAAATAATTATTTAAATCCTAATGCAGTAAGCTGGGCAGTCCAGAACACTACGGATAATTTCCGCTGTGGGGAATCACTGTCCCGTTGAGTTTACCCACAGTTGTTCACTCATCTGCATATTTCTGTAGAGTTGCTGCCTGCAGGGTCAGCCTGAATGTTGCTTAGCTTCACGGCCTCTGAGGGCAGTGACATCTGTGTCCCCAAATGTGTTTAGATAAAAGGGCGTCAGATAAGTGTTTGCTGAAGATTCATCTGTACAAATTCAAGTGTGTGTGTGTCTATAAATATAGTTAAATTTGGAGATAAAGGTTTCATTGGTCCATTTTTGTCTAGGGATGGCTAGAATTTAGTAACTAAATGAAACTAAGCTGCACACATGCAAATAATTTGAACATGATTGAAAACCAAATGAAGTTTTTATTTATTCTGCCTACCAGTCTGGAAACTTCTAGAAGTTATTTTGGAATTCTCATTTGAAAATAGATCATGCAGAAATAGTGTTACATATACAAAGATGCAAAAGAAACAAAAATAAAAGTGAGAAAGCTCCTCGCCCCTTTCCAGGCTCTGACAGAGCAGCTTCTCCAGAGATAGGGGCAGAAGCAGGGTTGTCCTGCCACCGGCACCAGTGCGGGGGGTGGGGGTGGGGCGGGGGGCACGCTTCCACGGTATGGCCTTTGGGGGCCACTCAGACTCCCCAGAAAAGCAGACACAGACCCACAGCGCGCCACCGAGGCAGGCGCAGCACAGCTGTTGGGCGGAAGGAGTGAGGGATGAGGAATGTGCCCGCCATCACCCTGAAAACGTAATGAGCACGAAGGTTTGCCACGCACTGTGTCGCCTGCCCGTGCGCCGTGTATCTGCCCCTGCGTTGAGAAACCGACAGACTGCAGCACGCGTGAGAACCAACTACTCGGTTACTGTCATCGCAGTTAGGAAACATAGCAAACTAACAGTCAGATGAACGTGGCTGTATCCGAGCCATCAGATTGATTTATCGTCGCCCTTGATCGAAGCACCCCTTACTGCCTTCAGTGTGTGCTGCCCCCCGTGGAGGTCTTGCTAAGAAGAGGGGCTGCAGGCCAGGCCCCGCCATGCCCCGGCTGACCACCCCAAATGCCTCTTGCTGGGCCAGTGGGGCTCACCCTGAAGACCTTGCCTCCAAGTCACTTGCATGTTTTTTTTTCTTTTTTTTTTTGGTACGCGGGCCTCTCACTGCCGTGGGCTCTCGTGTCGCGGAGCACAGGCTCGGCGACCGCGGCTCACGGGCCCGGCCGCCCCGCGGCACGCGGGATCCTCCCGGACCGGGGCGCGAACCCGCGTCCCCTGCAGCGGCAGGCGGACTCTTCACCGCTGCGCCACCGGGGAAGCCCAAATTTGCATTTTTGTAGGTTTTTTTTTTCTTTTCTTTTCTTTTTTGCTACTTTAGAAGATGACACTTGGAATCCTGTTCCCACCTAAGGGTAGAGTATCTCACCGTCCTTCCTAATCCCTGTGAAATGGTTTAGGAAGCAGGTATCCCCTGTGTCGTCAGGCATGGGAGCAGCGCAGTGGGCTCCTGACTCCTGGGGCCTCCTGACGGGACCCAGTGGTGTTTACGGGGCCTGGCAAAGGGGGACATCGTCCTCTGTGCAAAACTCTGCCTTTGGCCCAGCTCCCCTTTTAAAGCAGCCTTTAGAAGGAGTGGGAAGTTGAAAGGACTTGCACAGTTAATTCATCCTGAGTTTTTATGATGTTTCCCTGTATGTCACGTTATTCCATCTGAGCTTCATGGCGGCCCTGAGAGGTAAGCCGGCCCCGGTGCGGTAATCGGCTTTTTCAAATTATTAATAATGAACGTGACGCCAGGCCACCACCAAGTGTCACTTCATGCTCACGGCCAGCTTACGTGGCTTAGCTTGTGTGATCCTCACAGCAGGTACCGAAATTCCCGGGCCAGGTGCTGGGCTGGCGGGCTCCTGCCGGGCCGCGGGGGCTGAGGCCTCCGGCTCCACCGTGTGCCTTTGCTGCACTGATCCCATTCATGTGTGAGGCAAGCTCAGGTAGCAGACTTGGCTGAGGCCAGCCGTCACCGATGGGGCGGCCGGGCTGGGGTGCGGGCCATCTGCTCGCAGCGGTGGGCTGTGCCCTCCTTGGGTGCTTCAGTGAGGGGGGGGGCCAAGGTGGGAGCAGGGCGGGGAGGGCCTGCGAGGCCTCGGACTCAGAGGCGCACACGTCCTTAGTGGGCGCGCGACGGGGGCTTGATGCTGGACTTTGATGGTGACACCAGGGGAAGGGGGCCTTGGGGATCGGGGCGCTGGGGGGCTTCCAGAGTTCCCGGCAGAAACGCTGGGGCCCGGGCCTGCCCCGGAGGCTGGGTGAGCGCAGGTCCCGCTTCTGTGACGGACACGCAGCCGCTGAAGCTTCTTTTTAAGAATAAGGAACGAGGCCTCTGGGGGCTCCGGTGTGCAGTTTACAGATGAGCCATTTGCACCAGTAGCTCGGATGGCGTTCGGTGCCGGCTGGAAGCTTTCACTTGATGAGATCGTGGAGGCAGTGACTCACCGGGTTGGTTTTCTCAACTGTGAGTTAAAAAAGCTGAAAACATTATGATGACAAGCGATTTCAAGAGGCGAACAAAGCAAAACAGCTGGAGTGAGAAAATAAGCAGAAGAGCAAACCCGGGCTCACTGATGCTTGTCCAGTTCACGGTGTGCTTAGGATAGGCTGGCCCCTCAGTCCAGGGCCCCGCACCCCAGGGCACCACAGCCCAGGACCCCTCACCCCTCGGGCCCCGAACCCCACGGGCCCTGCCAGAGTTGTCTGGCATTGATTGCAAAAGGGTGGGAACTATTTCCCTTTCCAGTGGAGGACAGGTCTCGATGAGAGGAAGTGAAACGTTAACCGGACACTACAGAAAGACAAAAATAAATACATTAGAACAGATAAAAAGAAAGAAACAGTTCTTTCCAGTCGTCAAGCCCTGGTGGCTTTCCGGGAGCCCAGTCCTCAGACCACCTCATGTCTGTCCTCGCTCCTGTCCCCAGGGCTGGGCCTCACACTGGGGGACAGGCCTGGCTGGCGTCCCACACACCGAGGAGGGTTCCCCCCCCCGCTGCCCTGGCCTCCAGGTGCCCCATCAGGACCCCTCTGTCTCTGTGGCTATGACTCGGGTTCCTTCTCTCTCCCTGCTTGGGGTACCAGCCTTCTTGTCCTAAACACTCAGCGGGACCCTCTGGGGAAGCACCGGTGGGCATGATCACAGACACTGGGATCATCCCATCCTGCTGGAGAGACAAGCCCCGGTCAGATGCTTCGTCCAGCAGCCTCACCTGCGCTCGCACGGTGGCGATGACTCCATCTTCCTCTCCACATTTTTCATGAGGAAACAAATGGATGAAGCGTCAGCAGGATTCAGACGCACGGGCCGGCCAGCGTGGCGGGCCCAGGGTGGCGTCGCCCGCTGCTCTGCTGGAGACTCGTGGCTACTTTAAGAGCAGCTAGAGGACGGTCACATTTGGGCCAAACAGGCAGAAAGAACATCCCGCAGGAGTGAGAAACTCACAAACCGTAGGACCACACCCCTGAGCTGACGGTTGTTTCTGTTAGAGGCTGGAGCGGGGCTGGCTGACTTTTCAGAATGAGGGCATGGGGAGAGGGGGGCTCCTTTCTCCAGAGGGTGCCTTCGGCTGGTAGGTAATGGTGGTAGGAGACAGGTCACCTCCCACGAGGGCTGCTGGGTGTCCGCCTGAGGGGCTCAGGTGCAGGGGCTGGTTCTGCCCTGGGGCTGGGAAGAGACAGGAGCAGCCCTGGAGGGATGCTCCCAGGGCAGAGGGACGCCCAGAGCGAGGGCCCTTGCTTGTGGAGACTGGGCCCTGCAGTCCTGGGACAGCCCGGGTGCAGATGGGCGGCATGAGGGAAGTGGGCTTTGTGCTTTTTCCCGTGCCTCATTTCTCCCACCATCAAGCAGAGTGCAATCACGAACAGGGAGGAGGGGGAAAGGGCCATCTGGAAAGCTCTGTAAGGACTGGAGAGGGATTGGGCATGGTGGCAGCTCCCAGAGCTTCGCTGGGCGCCAAAGGTGTGCTGGTCCCACTTCTGTGTTTTCACGTCCATTTGGCAGGAAAACTCAGTTGGATTAATACACATTTGCCGAAACAGAGTCGAGTCCTCTTGGGAGGGTTTTTTCGTGCTCACGTGGAGGAAGAGGAAAGACACTGGTACAAAGACAGCTTTGTAAAGAAGAACCCTCCTCGGGCCTCTGATCAGGGACATCCACGTGGTGGGGTGACCTCAGCTCCGCAACGGAGGCCACGAGCCATGTGTGGCCGTCAAGCACTTCTGATGTGGCCAGTGCGACCGAGGAGCCAGTCTTACATCTTATTTCACTGTCGTTGATTTCCGTGTAAGCCGCCCCAGGTGGCTGGTGGCTCCCATAGTCCAGCACTGAGGAAGGCTCCAGGCTGAGGGCTTTGTTCAGCTACTTGAAGGTACAAGGCTTACTCCTTTTGAATATCCTGGTGGGGATAAAAAAAAGAGGGTGCTTGTGTGGGAATGGGATGCTTTTGACAGGAGCAGCCCGGGCAGCGGTCACTGAATTTAGGCCCCTTCTCAAGGCTGTTTGGAAGGTGGGGCAGTGGAAGTCCTGTGCCGCCGAGAGGGCCACCCACACTTCTGGGGCGGGGGTTCATCTGGCCTCAGCGGTGCAACAGAAGCCGGGGTGGGGGGGCGCGGTCGCTGGTGGAACTGGGGAGAAGTTCACAGGACACAACTGCGGAGGTCCCGAGGTGGCATCACCCACTCTTCTGTCCCCTCCCCCCGGTTGGTCCCCTCCCCTCCCATCTGCTTCGTCCTCAGCTGTGTCCCGTCACTGGTCTGGCTTGGCCGGTGCGTCCCTCTCGGGTTACAGCCGGGAGCATGCGGCTCGGGCAGGGTGGGATGCTGGCCACTCAGGCCGACAGGTGTCCAGATGGGCTTGTTCAGGCCAGGGTCTGGAAACTCACAAGGAGCCATCAGTGCAGACAGACCTACTCCATTAGCCCACCCTGGGCCACTCGGTCCCTCAGGGATTCATCTGCTGCTGCTGTGTGGACGTTTGGAAGTGACTTAGCTGGTAAGTAAACGCTGGTCATCAGCGTACTGAAACGTCAGTGCCAGTAAATATGTGCAGCCATCCTCGCCTTGCACACGTGTGGCCAAGGGCACCCTCCAGCCCCGCTCGCCTCTTCTCGTTTCTGATCCCCAGAGCGTCTGCCTGGGATCAGACCACGCACGTGTTTTTCTTAAGCTGTTGAGATAACTTCTAGCCCCTTTTGTGCTCCTATGGCGCCATTCGATGTCCCTGCCTGAAATAGCTGTGCTTGGTGGTAGCTGTTCTTTCTACCGTTAAAAGAAAAAAAAAGGATCATTGATGCGTTGGCATTGATGTTTTGGCGTGTGGGGATTGTTCGCAGTGGCAGGCTGGCACCCAATCCCAATTTTTAAATATTTGACAAAGAAGGGGATTTTCCTGACACAGTCTCTCTTTTTTTTTTTGAGTAAATCATTATTCATCGTGTGACACGGTTAAGTCTGTGAGAGATTCTTAGCAATCACATGAAAATAATTCTAAGACGGACGTTCTGCTTTATTAAGGTAAGTGCCGTATCCAGCCCCTGTAGGTGAAGTGTGATGACCTCCCCGTTGTCGGCTCCGGATACTGTGAATTCACGGCTTTGTCAAACGCAGCCGAGTATCTGTGTTGCCCATCCCTGTGCTGCTCGCTGGGATTTAGATAAAGCAGAGGTTAGAACAAGGACGCGTTGTGCAGATAAACGAGGAATCTCCTGTAAAGCCCTTGGCACGCGGGAGACTTGTCAGCTCGAGGGACGATGGTGACAAAAGGGCTTCGGCTCTAGTGGGTCTGCAGTGTGTACACGCTTGAGCTGAAGAGGCCCCAGGTCTCCCCTGAGAAGCGCGGGCTGTTGTGTCTATGGGTCCCGACTGTGAGTCGGGCCCTGGAGGCTGCTGTCTCCTCCCTCGTGATGCCTGGGGGTCTGCCAGCCGAAGCTTGTCCAGGGGACCAGCCAAACCAGTCACGAAGCCTGGATTGGGTCCCAGCCTGTTCGCTTCCGAAATGCCCAGGCATTATCTTGCCACGCCCCTGGCTTGCTGTCCTCCAAGCGTTTGGTGAGGAAGAGTATTTGGTTTGCTGTTTCTTGTTTATGCTTTAGTCTGCTGAGTTGTTGGTTTTTTTTTGTTTTTTTGTTTTTTTTGCGGCACGCGGGCCTCTCACCGTTGTGGCCTCTCCCGTTGCAGAGCACAGGCTCCGGACGCGCAGGCTCAGCGGCCATGACTCACAGGCCCAGCCGCTCCGCGGCACGTGGGATCTTCCCGGACCGGGGCACGAACCTGTGTCCCCTGCCTCGGCAGGCGGACTCTCAACCACTGTGCCACCAGGGAAGCCCTGCTGAGTCTTTTTAATCATATGAATATCTTGTGTGACTATATTGAATACATTCACCCAGGATGGTTTCAGCAGACTTAAAATCCGGGATACACAGGTCTCTCTTCCATATTTTCCTTGTGTTTTTACAGCATCTTCTAGTGACGGCAGTGCTGTGGGGGAGACGCACGCACAGCGGCAGCGGTCACGATGGTTGGCCTTGTGGTGGCTGTGACACAGGCCCACGGCCGTTTCTTGGTTGGAAGGAGACCTTTGACCTTTCTGTGTTGAGAATGAGCGGTCACTCAGTGGGTCTCAGCTTTCTCCAGAGTTCTGGCAGGGTGAACACAGCCTTCCAAAGGTCTCTTTTTGTGTCTGTGGCGTCTGAGGTGGGGCAGCCTGAGCAGGCCTGGCCCAGCCTGTGTCCAGTGGGCTTGAGCAAGGAGGCACTGTCCCGAGTGAGGCCTGGAGCCACAGTGGCCGGTGTCTCCGAGGTGTAGCGGGATTTCTGTGGGGAGGGTCTGGGTGATGCTCGCGTGACCTGGTGCCACAGAGGTTCGTCAGCTGATGAGGTTGCGGCCCAGGTGAAGGTGCTGCCCTCTAGGTAGGGGAGCTGCAGGCACGGTGCGGGGACCGAAGGCTCGTGGTTGCATGCACTGAGCAGCAGAGTCTGGGCCTCAACTCCGGAGCCTCTGTCTCAACACTGGGCTGTCCCGTGTCGGAAACGACGACATCAGTGAACCAGACAGAGACAAAGGCCGAGAGCTTCACCTGTGGGTCAGCTCGTGACCCTGCTGCGCCTCAAGCCGCAGAAGGGGGTCTTCACCCCGAGCTCTGGTCCCCTGAGCCCCTGCGCTGAGCTCACATCATGAATGAGGTTGGTTTGTGGCTCCCCAGAGGCCCGGGGCGCCAGGCACAGCTCCCGGGCAGGGTGGTGGTGTTCTTCAGAGGCCATTCTCTGAGCAGACCACTGTGTCCGTGGAGCTCTGGATGCCCCAGTCCCCATTTCAGAGGTTGGGGAAAGTGCCTGCCGCTCATGGGAAGTTTGAGGGGGCAGATGCCCCCCCGATTGCTCATCCTGGACCCTGGTTCCTGCAGAGCTAACAGTACGGCTCGGTCAGGCCCCTGAGGCTGGGAGGGGACCCAGGCCCAGAGGGCCATCCAATGCTCCCATCCTGGCTTCCAGGGGGCCCTCCCCATGTCCTTGACAGGGACCCGGGTGAGGGCACAGCTCAGCCTTTATGCTAAGTAGCATAAAGCTAATTCCTTTTTTAAAATATAAAAATAAACAGAAGCGAGAACTTTGTTATGTTTTTTTTTCCTGTGCCCCAGGGAACATCTTTTGGAATGTTCCATCAAGAATCATTGTTTCATTTCTTTGACAAGAATAATCAAATTTGAATGTCAAGGGAAATTAGGGCATATAGTTCCAAGATTGTCTGATTTAGACAGGCCTGGTGAGCGAGTTTAACCATTCATCCAGTATTTTCTAAATGTATCTGCTACCAAAGGCCCCTCGGTTCAGGTACAGAACCCTGACTCCTGTGCTCCACCCTTGACCCACCCTGGCCCCATGAAGCGCATCTACAGAGTCTGGTGTGTGACAAACACCCATTTCACTGTCCCCAGGTGGATCGGGAAGTCCTGCCCAGGTTTCTTTTTTAGTGACTGATGTTCAAGAAAAAGAGCCAGAGGTGATCAGAAAAATGCTATTAGAAAAATGCTAAGTCCTAAAAAAACAGTGAGGGTTCTTGTAAATGCCAGCCAGTGCTGTGACCCTGATCCCAGGAAGCCCTGCAGGGTATCTGAGGCCCCAGGAAAAGTGGTGACCCTTAGAAGCTGAGTGTCAGCACTCAGCTGGCTATCTGCGTTTAAAATACAGAGACAGTAACCAGTGAAACCAGGAGAAACCAGTGGGCAGTGGCCAGCGGGCAGTGGTGCTCTGGAATGGGGGCTGAGCGTGCCTGCCCTGCGTGGCTGTGAGGCA
>RJWK010046900.1:0-17463 GCA_004363435.1 Platanista minor
TTTTATTAGAGTCAACTCTCTATTGTCCACACCAACCGAGAGAAACATTGACACTTGCAACAGAAAACTACAGATAACCAACCCAAGTTGAGTTGAACATACACTAAAAAATTAGGCCTCCCCTAAATTTATAAGTATCCAGAACAGCTGGGTCATCATCTGCTCTACTTTCCCTCAAGACAACTTCATTGATTACATGAGACAGCTGGTGGCAGAGAATTGGCAGCAGAAATGAATCCCAGTTTCCTTAAAATCTGAAACAGACTATACACAGACATTTATTTTTCCAAAATTTCTCTAATTCAAGTTCTAAAATGTCCTTACTCTCATAACTTTACCCTTTTCTTAAAGAGTCATTAGCAGACCACAAAATAAAATGGATGAAATGAGTTCGGGACCAGTATGCTAACTTCCAAACCTCTGTCTCCAGGGCTCCAAATCTTTAGACATCCAACTGCCTACTTGAACATTTCCTAAACTAGTGTCCTCTGACGTCTCAAACATGACCTTTTTACTAGAGCGGTCCACCCCAAGTCCCAAAACTATGTCCCCTTTCCAATAGTCCCTATGTCAGTGAGTAGCACCTCAACCTAGGAACCTAGAAGTTGACTTGGGTATTCCAACAAACCTAGAAGTTGGTCTAGGTACTCCTAGAAGTTGGTCTTGGGTACTCAAAACAAAACTGTTGTTGTGAACCACAGCATCCAGTTAATCGTCAAGGCTGACTCCACCTCAATACTCCTTCTACTCACTGCCACTGCCTTCATCAAACACTCATTACCCTTTCCTCTACTATTGCAGTAATTTCTTTACTTGGTTTTTCTACCCTCATCCCTCCACCAGAAAATCTTCTGAAAATGTAAATAGGCACATGTTACTCTCCCACTCAAAATTCTTTAATGTCTCACCAATGCTTACAGGATAATATCCAAAGTTCTTAGCATAACATCCAAAAAGCTTTTATAGCCTACATTTCCAGTCAGCTTCATAGGTCCATAGTCTCCTTTTCCTAGCCCTGCTCTCTAAATGCCTCCATACCTCTGCACATAATGTTCCCTTAACCTAAAATCCCTTCATTTTCTATTATCACCTGGAAACATTCTTCAATTCTCTGTAAACAAAACAAAGCATCATCATCTCACAAAAACCTTCTCTGAACCCTGAAGAAGACTTAAGCACTGCTCTAAAGTTTCCTTTGAATCATGCATTATTATATAGCACATATAACACTGCATTTTAATTCTCTATTAATATCTTTCTCTTCCTAAATAACACTTAATTGGGAAATATCCAGAATTAAAGCATAGTGTCAGTATTCATCAGACACCAAGAAAACATTGGAATAAACACTGTATATTTCTAATAACTTATTAATCTGAAAATATAGTTATCACTGATACTTTGATATTAAAATATTTCTTGGTAGGAGTCATTACATCTCACAATGAGGAATTTTCATTTTAAAGTGAAATACTGCCTATTAATATGAGTTATATATAAAATTGAAATATTTTACACTAGTTTTAAGTGGCTTATTCATTTAAAAAAGGATTGAAAATTTTCTAATCTAAAACAAAGTATGAAAATTGTAAATCCAATAATTAAAAGCTATTTTCAAATATGGAGACAAGCATAATTTTGTTCCTAAAAAATAATTCTAGAATATTTATGTTTCCTCTAAGTTTAATGTCTCTACTTGATTCTGAGCACACAAATTTGAAGGAATAATTTTCAATTTACTAAACAGTAAAATATAACTTTAAAATTGTATATTTAGACTATATTCATACTCAAATGTTTAATTAAATCCCCTCAAAATTATATTTACTGAATCATCATACATTTGATGACCATATGATGAAACAACATACAAAAAGTAGACAGAAAGCCATTTGCAGTTAAATTACTCATTTTAAACTGCACAAATTATTTAAGAACACTATTAACAGCAAGGATCTCACTCAGGAGTAATGTATGTCAATCATTAAGAAAAATAATTCAAAGCAGACACACATAATATTAAGCAAACACAGACTGTCAAATTAATACTTATTTCTAATATAAGCACTCAACCACAAAAAAAATGATATATATCAATGATACTTTTTAAAACTTATGCAATATGTACACTCTTAATGGTACTAAATTGCAAAATATACGATTCAACCAAAGATCAAATTTCTGTGTACTCTATTGTCTGAAATACATACGTTTTATAATTCCAAGAATTTGTAAGTTCCTTAAAAATACTTTGCATTTACAATCTAATATTAATGCTACTCAGTGATTCTCATTCATTATGCATGTTTTTATGAATTTTTGAGAACTGTCTAGATTCAGAAGCATAGATCCCAGTGGATGCTTTTAACCTTCATCTTACCAGTGCCAAATGGTGAATAAAAATCTCTAACTGAAGAAATCAGATTTAACTATAACATTATATATGTATATAAAAAATATTTCCTTGACATTTCCTTATGTAGCCACCTATCCTCCCTCCAAAAACCAATGAAAGAAAATCAGGAAAATCTTTACATTCAACTTGGTTGGAAGTGATGAGAAAATTAATCAGACCAACAAGGACGGGAAAAAGTAAAAAACAAACCCTTCTACTGAGATTACTATACTCAGCCTATCTTTAAAAAAAAAAAAAACAGCCTATGTTACATCTTCATTTTTTAATTTAGAAGTCTACCTAAAAGGATCAGGTGCCAATTTCTTATTTTATTTTCTTAACAACATTTCTCTATATCTCCAAAAAACATTTTGGTTCATAGTTTTTTAAAGTGATTTTACTATAACATAACATAGCAACAACTCTAATAAAATAATAAAGTTATTTATACACATGTGCATATTTTTTTAAGTCTCAAGGATAAGCTTACTAAAACTTAACGTAATTGAATTCTCAGTTACTAAACTTTTAAACAAAATGGCTTTCAGATATTCAAGGAAAGATTTTAAATTAGTTTTAAAATGTGATATTTTACTGCAAAAAAATGATCTTTAAGAACTATGCTTCAAATCTGTGTACTTTCTCAAATTTTGAAATATAGTATTATCTAACTGGCTTATTTTATTTTTAAAATAAAAACTGTTAACATTTAGTAAGCATTTACTATGTACCAGGCACTATTCTAAGCACATTACATATATAAACATATTTAGGGGCTCAGGAATTAAATAAATTGCTCCAGGAGACAAAGCAGAAGAGCTGGGATTTGAACCCAGGCAGTCTTGCCCAGAGTCCATACTCTTTAAGTTTACAGTCTCTTCTGTGCCAAGGACTATGCTTGGGACTTGCAATTCAAAGTTCACACAATCAAACAAAACACACAGTCTCTGCTTTCAAAGAGTTCGTAACTATTTATACATATATAAACCAACGTTTCTTCTAGAGATGAGACCTTCTAGTAATATGATCCAATTGCTGGTAGAGCTCAAATCAGTATAACTAATTCTTAAAAGTGACTCTTCACAAAGGAGATGACATTTGGTTTCAAAGGGTGGGAATGTGAAGGGAAAAACTCTAGAAAGGTAGATTAGAAACAGACTCTAAGGTCCCAATGAATGCTGTTCTAAGGAATTTTGATTTGACTGTGTAAGCAATTGGGAGCGAGAGAAGGATTTTTACTGTGTCCAGCCAAGTGTTTTAGTAAAAAAAAAAAAAAAAAAAAAAAAAAAAAAAAAAAAAAAAAAAAAAAAAAAAAAAAAAAAAAAAAAAAAAAAAAAAAAAAAAAAAAAAAAAAAAAAAAAAAAAAAAAAAAAAAAAAAAAAAAGCAAAAATACTTATCAGTGTTATTGAAGATAGGTGGAACAAGAAAGAGATTGAAGACAATAACATTAGTTAGAAACCTACTAGAAGAGTCAGAAAAAAAAAAGTACAGAGAGAAGAAAGAATGAAGAGTTATTTCCAAAGTATAGAAACTGAATTTGATGGAAAAGTGGGAACGATGAGAGACTGAAGGATTGAGTCTGAAGTTTCTAGCTTGAAAGACTAACAAGTGATAATATTAAATGGATACAGAAGAAAGCAACAGGAGTCAAGGGGAACTGGGATATGATTCATGATTTCAAACAATATAGCTGACACTACAAGTCTTGATTTTTATAATAAAAAAATCAGCTGCTTCCTGTTATGAAACATATTTGTATATAAAATACAAATGTAAGTTTCTTAAACTTGTTTCTTTTGACGATATTTATACTATATTCTTGATAAGAATACATCTAATACTAAGCATGGAACAATTTCTTCTTAGAAAGTATGACCTAAAATAAAAAGATCAACCTCCCTAAAACCCAAAAGCACTGATTTATTTACTGTACATTATTAATGTATGATGGTTAAGACTCTGATACAGCTGTAGCACTTACTTTGATGTCAGCAGTAGCAGAAGTACCCCAGTTTCCTTCTATACCCAGTCTTAATGAAAATATATTTTTAATACCTTTGAGTATCATATGTCACTTCAGACATTTTCTGCTTTGCTCTGAGTAATAGTTTATTTTATTAATTTTGTATTAATGTATATTAAACATTTTTAAATTAATCATTTGTTTTATTAATGCCTACTAGAATTATAAGTATCCATTTCAAATGAAACAAAACATTCAATAGTCTAAAATTATAAAAGATACATAACTGCAACAAAAAATAGTAATTGCTATTTTTAATACAAGAATTCATTGCTTTTTACTTCAAATTGTTATTAAATAAGAAAAACAAATAGAAAAGGATTTCATTTTCTTAAAAATTAAATCTACCATCATTCAGTTAAGACACAGTTAACAACATAGGAACTGACTTCCTCAGGAATTTTGATAAGTTCCACATGAGGCAAATAAAATAATCATCTCCTTTAATAACTTCATAAATAAACCCAGGGTTAAGACCACTTCCTTAAAAAAATGATAATTTATAATTCAGTAGCAAAGAGCAAAGTGAAGAAAACAAATAGTAAAGGTGGATCATTTTATAATCTATAATAAACAAGGCATTTGGTGAATTTCATGAAGTACAGTTTTCAGACATAAATCTATACTGTGACAGAATTATATAATATATAAGACCTCAACAGTTATAGAATGCAATCATTAAATTAAAACAAAATTTTTTTGCTGAATTCACAAATCAAAATACATTAGTTTGACCAACAGGTGGTGCTCAATCTCCATTTATAAAGAGAATAAACATTCCCCCAAAGCATTTCCAATATAATGAAATCATTTGCAGACTATGTGGCAATTTTTAAAACTCAAACATCAGAAAACCCAGTGTATAAACATTATTTTCACTGTTTTACTGTGCAGAGGAAAATTGGTTACCTTGCAAAAGAATTTTAAAACTGATACTGACTGCCCATCCATCCATAGAAGACTTTGCTAAAACAGTTTTTTAAATATTGCTGAAACATTTCTTTTAAAAAGTAACATTCAATACTGTAAAATGTTATGCAACACAAAAATAAACTTTTAAAAATTATCGCATGTTCTTTATAAATTAAGAAAAGACTAAAGTCATTTTACTTTTTTTTAGTCATTTTATACCAGCTTAACTCATGCTTTAGAATTCTTACTATTTAACACTCTATCCTTTGCTAGAAAGACAGTTTTTAAAACTAACAAAAACTGAGATATTTGGCTAAACGAGAATCAGCCTATTTTTGAAAATTCAGGTTTCTATATGGCACTATATTCTTTATTTGTAAAAACAGCTTAAGACTCAATTGTCTGGTTGAATTCTAAATGCAAGTTACTCTCACCAAAAGCAATATCGTTACTTCTTATCTGAACTGTGATCAAACAGTTTCACTCTTTCATTACCACAGATACCCAAGTAGGACTTATACAATTTTAATTTATCTGTCACATAACTAAATTTTTTTTCTTCTTAGGGAGAAAGAAACACAAAGTACTACAGAAATTTTGCAAAATATAGCATTATATGATAGACAATGCCCCAAGACAACTTTTAGTCTATTCTAGTTATAGTCTTCTTGCTACTTAATGTGAAGATAAGAAGGCATACAGTATTTGGTTTCTAAATGTCCAAAAAAAAAAAAAAGATAGAAGACACTAAGAAAAATTACTTTTTGTATAAATTCTGTGCATAGAAAAAAAGATGTTGCTATGTATTAGTCAAAGGGAGAGCAATAAAGCAGGATAGAGATGGATTTAAACTAAAATCTAAACAAAACAATTTCAATGGGCTTATAGTTTTACTGAAAGCACCTACAGTCTTAAGTTTTGCTTTACAAAAATTAAATGCCACTGATTACTAACTCAATAATGTTAAAAAGAAATCAACTCAAATTCAGTCTGACATATGGGAAACAATGTTGCAATCGTAGAAAATATTAAATAAAATTTTAAAAAGCAATGTTCTGGATCAACAAAATACAGTACATTCCTTGATAACATACTATCTTCCTCATACAAAATTTTAAAGTATCAGAAGTCTTATTTCCAATTCAGTCTTTGTTTAATTTTTAGACCCATGTTTATTTATTCAGTTATTAACCACAAATTAAAAGTCTAATTTAGTTCTTACATGTCTTCAAAATGAAACAAAAAAATTTAAAACTGAATACTTTGGCATTTAAAACATATATATTTATTCTTGTTTATAAAATGAAGATCTTTTTTTCCATATCCACATTGAAATTCTGGCTCATTGACCTAAAAATTAACCTTCTGTTTTATATAGTACCAATATTTCATTAAAATACAAATAAACCATATTTTCCTTTGTTACCTAACTGCCAATATTGAAACCTAGTTTTAACATGAGTACACATCCGAAATAGTAGCCCCTAATTTATGTTGCTGTTCTAAAGCAGTCTGATTTGTAACAGTTTTTAAAATTCTCTAGTAGTGTTAAAGTCACTTAGACAAGATTCTACCAAAATCTTGTTTTTCTTTTAAAATGATGGCAGAGTTGGTTGTATCTTTCTGACACACAGACTAAATTTCCAATTCACAGCTACGTAGTTTAAAGCTCCTTAAGCAAATCCCTCACTTCTACTTTCCTTGTAAACGTGAGGTTATTACCCCCTGCCCAAGATACCATTAAGGTATATTTTGTGCATACACAGAAAAGTTTCAAACTTTTTTTTTCATATCTATACAAGCAGGTTTACATAACAGAAATATGCATTAGAAAACAAAGACATGCTAATTTTTAGGGACAGAAAAATGTTTAAGTTACAATGTAAACATTATTGAAAAAGGAAAGAAAAACCAGCAGGTAGGCTCATTTCTACATAATCCTTCCTTTTTAAGATAAATATTCCCTGCAGTAAACTTACTGAATTTTACTTTTCAATAGCTAAAATGAATATCTATATTTTGAAATGCAAAAAATATATAAAAACTTTTTTTTAAAAAAGGCCAGTCTGCCCCTGTTCATGATTGGCTGCTTGTCCAGTAAGACCTGGGTCCCTAGGTATGTTATCCGCTCTGCAGGAGCTGATTGAAGCAGGGCATGTGAAATTCGGAAGGATCCAGGAAGAACTAAATAGCGTGGAACACAATAACACGATAAAATGTCAGTCGAGAATCTGAAAAAAAGGGTAGATGTCATGGAAAAATCATTAGATATTTCTTCCCAGAACATCTGAAATGATGGGTAAATAAACGAACCTACATGTCCAAATTTATACCCTGCACTTAAAGTTTCAGAAGATGAATTTCTTAAAGCTCAAAAGGAATGTGTCCATTCTCACAGAGAATTCTGATTACAGGTTTAAGTTTGTATAATCTATAATTTTTAAAACCATAAATAGATGGTCACGTATCAGTGTCTCAATTGAAATTTTTAAAACACATTTTAATGGAATCATTGGGTCTGCTAATGATTAGATTAAATGATTTAATATTTATATCTCTGACTCAAAAAAATTTTAGGGACTTAATTTTCAAAAGTTTCACTCAACTGATACTAAAGCATTCCTTCCACTTGATGGAAAAAATTTTAACAGGGAAGAAAACATACTCAGATCTAAAATGAAGGATACTTTATACAGAGACACACACTCTCTACTACTTGTTCAGCGCCCCAATTTAGAGACAAATAGATTCATGATTTTGTTTTCATGAACAATTTTGGAATTGTACAATAAATGCTTCCAAAAAGAAAGATAATGGTTTTAATTAAATATGTGGACCAAACATCTACTATACTATAGGGCAGTTGTTAAAAATTACTAACTATAAAAGAGCTGCTTCTTTTATATTACTTAATTATCTCCATATGGAGGTTTTTTCTGTAAAGTATGTTTAACAGTGCTCTATATACAAAAGAGATGTATTCATTCTATGAAGTTTTGTTTAATTTCATTTTGCTATGGTAGCAATTTGAGAAAACCTAGAGGGCAGCTCCTAGACCTAAAAATGATTCATTAGTATAAAATAACTCAGTTTCTTTTACACAAAAAGAGGCAACAAAGAGAAAGGAAAAAATAAAGATGTGCATTTCTGGCTACATTTTTATTACCTAGAATTTTTATAATGAAGGTCTATATGAAATTATTTTACATACATAAGTGTAAAATTCCCCTAGTTCCAAAAACTGATGACTCAAAATGATTTATAATTACAGATGGTAGCTAGTAAAATGAAATGAATATTAAAGAATATGTATATAAGTTTAAATCTTTATAGTTTAATAGCTTAAAATATAATCTATAACTAGATTATAGAGTAAAATGTAGTATACAAATACATGAACATAATAAAAAGTAATGGACCTACTAAAGTTTTTTTCTATGAAATGAAATTGATTCATGGAGTAACCACTAGAGCATTTTAATTGTAGCTTTTTACTGCATTTTTGTCTACCAATTTTAAGAAAAGATACAGATAGAACTCAGGGATCTCTGAATTCAGTTATTTCCACCACTTATTAATTCTGTGACCTTTGGCTTTATTTTGTTGCTCAGTTTTCTATTACCCTGTCTGAAAATGGAGGGGGTATATAATTATATAGATAAATTAAATAATAAAAATCTAAGATGAGTTTAAGAGTTTTTAAAAATTCATCTTAATAAAGGAAATTTTATGAATAAAACAAGTCATCTTTTCATGGAGAACTGTTGGCATTATTTGAATTGCAAAACAATTCTAAGCCAGCAACTTTACTAAATTTCTTTTAGCACACAATTACTACAGCTTGTCTATGCTGCAAAATTCTTACATCTTTCTTATGCAGCACTTTAAGCTACAATTCTAACAGGCAGAAATGTAAACACTACGTTAACTACTATGTGAATGCAATAGAAATTAGTTGTGGTAAGTTTTGTATTTTTGTTTTTAGTTGCTTTACGATAGATCTAACCCTAAGAAAAAAGACAAACACTGGAAAAATAACTTAGTCTTACATGAACTGTAAATAATAAAACTGCATTATTCCTGAAAAATGTGTATCAGTTATCAGTATAAATGGAGTAGGTTAATAATTATTTTACTAAGAGACATGGTATGGTTCTTCTATTTAGGAGAGCCATAAATAAAAAGTTGGAATCTAAAAATCTTTGGCACATCAGTTCCTAGAATGATAATTTCTATGGATCTGTAAGTATCATATTTTTAACTCTGCTAGTAACAAAATCCAGATATTTCTCATTCTTAATGGGAGATACAAGTAGTGATATAACAGGATAACTAATTTTAAGAATACCTCCTAGTAGGACAGGCAATCCAACCATTTCTCATGTCGTGATTGGAATATGACATTTCTTTGCTCCAACCCATCATAAGTCTTTCTGAAAAACATGCCACAAATTTGGACCAATCAATAAAGCAGTTGGTCAAGGCTAATTAAGCTGAAAATACAGATGTCAATGTAACTAAACTGGCATCCCAGGAAAAACAAAAGTTTACACTAAAATAGAGACAAAGATACTATAATGATTATCTCTAGATGAGTATAAAGTCATCAACAGTCAAAAATACTTCCATGAATATATCAATACATTGTAACTGAAGAGTAATTTCTCTCAAAAAGGTGGATGGAGGATTCACTTTTGGTTTATGGAATAGCCATTTGAAACAAAACCCCAAAATTAAAGTTGGAAACACATACTGCTTCTTGACCTTATTAAAAGTCTTAGAAGCCTCCCTAAATGAGTCTTTAGCCTGGGGAAATAATCACTTTCAAATTAACCCTTTTAAAAAAGTAAATTAGCTTATCATTGTTTAGGCTGAGAAAGCCTTGAAAAATTAAGATACTTACAAAATATAATTTCTACAAAGTCTGAAAATTTTCTTCTAACCAAACAACTGTAATTAATAATTTTTCTCCTCAAATCCTTAAACCCAATTGAACCATTTAAGAAATACATTAAGTGTTTTAATTTAAATGTTTTCCTATATTTAAATAATACTTTAAGGAATAATATGTTTGTATTTTGTAGGGTATTTTAATATAAATTATTTTTTTTCAGAAACTGACATATATCTTTTATATATACACTAATAGTTTTTTCTATAAGGTAACCTATGGAATTCATATATAGATATATTTAATTTTTTAAAAAACCGATGTTGAAAGAGAAATCAGTGATAATTCACAGTTCAAAATAATTTTTCATTTTATTAAAAAAAAAGCTACATAATTTCTTTAGGCCGAAAATGTCACAACGAAATTAACATGTTACCAAGGTAAAATAAAAAAGAAGATTTGCATTCACTTTTTTAAATTGAGAACCTAATACATAAAGCCACAAATACTACCATTGTAAGAAAACAGTTGTACATGAAATTGTATAGCTTTACCATTACATTCAAGTCCCTGATGCAGATCCAGCTAGTGGTAGCAACAACACAAAATGCTGAAATCTTAACATAAACACTCTTCCTAAGACTTAGAAAAATCATGAGATTCTCTCATACATATGAAATGCTTCAAAATATAGTCCCTTTACTAAATGTGGCCTCTAAACTATCCAGTATAGGACTCAAATAACAGCCATACACTGAACCATAACATATGGCTAAAGACAGAGAGCAAAATGACCACCATTAGATGAGCCACCTAGAACACACTTCTAGTACCAGCTCAATTCCATTTGACTAGATCACTTCCCCCAAACACACACATATAACACACACACACACACACACACACACACACAGACACACACATCCCACAATCAACACTACCCATTCTTTTTTTCCATATCTTGGTCTTCTAATTTAAGACTAAATGCAAACAAAGACAAGTCCAATTGCTTTATTTCACTGTGGAAAATAACTCTGAATTTGAGAGAGATGAGTCTGCTCAACATAAAATTTATGTATTCTGAAAACTTTACTTTTTACTGCAACTAAAGGCTTCTCTCATTTAAAGTAAAGAAATTCAAAACTGAAGTATTTTAACTACAGGAGCAATTTTTAAAGTTTGGTCCAGGGATTCTCACTCAGGACCTGCTCAGGGTATCTGCAATGTCAAAACTATTTTAATAATAATACTAACACTTTGTTTATTCCACTCTCATTCTCTGAATATAGTGAAGTTTTTCACAAACTATATAACCTGTGATGACATCACTCTAATGAGTGATGGAATATATGCTTGTATATTAAATTTTCTCATTTTTAATTTCAAATGCAAATTATCAATAGATACAAGAACAATGTTGTTCATGAGAGTCCTGAATAATTCTTAAGAGTGTAAACAAGAAATCCATAAACCAAAGAGATTAAGAAATACTGAACAGAGGAAATTTGGTCCCCAGAAATACTGCCTTTAATGGAGGGGAGATCATATACCATGTTCCTTCCTCTATCTCCTTCACAGCCCCAAGACATGTATCTCCAGCCCTTTTAATTGTATTACAGTTTCAAACCCAGAACAAATAATCTATCGTGAACACTAAACACTCTCAATACAGTTGTTTTAAATAAATACAAAGCAGCCACAATTTCCATGCAAATTTATATCTACTACTTTATGATTATTTAATTAAATCTGTTTTTCTTCAAGTACCAGCATTCAAGAAAAACTATTTTAGTCTTAATTTGAATTACTGATTCTGCTTTAATAACTGTATTTCAATAGTGTTACTTATTTTTATTTCATTACAGCTTTCAGTAGTTAAATCTAATAGGTTAACTCAACATTTATAAACTAACCAAAGAACATAATTATCACTTAATTGTTTTCATGAGAAACCATCTTCTAAATTCCAATCAAATTCATAAATAAACCTATGGAATACAAACACTTTTCAGTGAAGATTTCCTCTAATTATTGAAACAAAGCTACCAAGTATACACAAATATACACTTTGCTTTATTTTTGCCCTTTGGGTTGCCAAGAACAAAAAATCAATTCAAATGAACTCCAGAGAAAGGAAATCTCAACAATCATCAACACAAGAATGAAAAGACCTAGGCACCAAGAGAGCTCTTAAACTCCCTCTCTCTCAGTGTTGTTTCTACCTCTCACATTCAGTATTTCTTTTCTTACCTCATATCTAACCCTTATACATACTGGATAAAAAACAATTTCCGTACCCTGTGGGGAGTGAGACTTCTTCCTGATCTTTCTTTACAGTAAAATAAAAATAAAACTTTTCCATTTGAAACCAATTCTCTACTGTACATCTACAATAAAACTTTTCTATTAGGAACTGATTCATTTTTTACAATTTCTAACTCCCAGGAGAAAAATTTGATCAGTTCTTGGGAAAGGTAAACTTTCTAAGTTTCAATTTCCTCCTCTGAAAAATGGGGAGATAATAATACCTACCTCATAAAGCTGTCATAAATCAACAAGTCTTAAAAGATGAGCCTGGTGGAAAAGAGGGGAAAGAGAATTTTGAGCAGGAAGAAGTGAGCATGAATGGCATGTTCTGCAAACCACATATGGATTCAGATAAGGCAGAATGGGTTTGTAAGGACATAGTAGGAGCAAGGCTTGCTAAGCAGAAGTCAGGCCAAGGGGGTATTGTCAACCATTCTAAGGAGTGTGGGGTCTCTACCTTACATGAGAGGAAAAAACATTTAAGGATTTCTACCCAAGAATGAACACAGAAGAAAAACAGGTTGAGAGAAGGGGGGAGGTAAGATTATGAGTTTAATTCTACTGAGTTTTGGCACGCTCAACTTGAACTGAAAATAAAGGTTTATAAAAGAGAATAAGAGAATTATTCAGCAGTCTGAGCATACAGGGAGTAGCTGAAGTCCGAACTCAAGAAGTTGTTAAATGGTCCCTTTCCAACTGTTTAGACCAATCTCCTCAGAAACATCCATACATTTATCTATCCACTTCTAAAACTAAAGTTTCTTAAAACAATATTGACCTTTATTATTTAATACATCTGAATGCTTCCATTCCTATTAAAAAAACCTGCCAAAGTGGGTCCAATAAATTTATATCAAAACCCACTACTGGAGGCTTTACTGACAGAATAATACTGATTTAAGGTACTGTTGCAGTACTCAGAGCAGACTCCTATATCCAAGAGCCATTACATTTGTATTTTTAAGTCTTATCCATAATTGTTTATGTACATGAAGGAATAAATAAATTTGTGTATTTTTAGAGGATCTTTTTGAGGGTAAATCTTTATACACTTTCATGAAAAAAGGATGTATATATATTTATTGTTGTTTTTATTCTGTAAGCATTTAAATATTCAGAGGAAATGTACTTCCCAAGTGCCTCAAGTAGAGCTAAAGGTTTAATGTGTAATGCTGTGAAATAAATAAGAAATCTACACTGGTGGTTATGTGTTTGATACATATTACTAATGGATACAGGTCTCAAAGAGGAATTTTTACTATGTTTAGGTCTAAACCATTAGGTTCAAAAATTTGCTATAACAGAGGTAGTACAGAGCAGTGGTTAGGAACATGTATTTTTGATGTCATACTGCCCAAATTCTAACCTTGGCCCTGAAATTTACTAGCTGTCATCTCTCTGTGCTTCAAGTTTCCTCATCTTGAAAATGGAGGTAATAACAGTACCTACCATAGGGATGATGTGAGAATTAAAGGAGTTAAAATATATTTAGTGCTTCACAGAGTGTTGGACTCAAATGTTAAAATATTATTATTATTTACCTTGGAACAAGTTATCTAACCCGACTCTTACTTCTTTTAAGTGAAGGGGCTTCCACACAGACCACTGTGTGGTCTGTCAAGTATTTCATCATTCTGAGTATAGGGAATAAAGCTGCCATTTTTTCCATCATGGTGTCCACAGACTGCTGAGTCATAGGATTTTAAGTTAAGTACAATTTGAAGGTCTTTTATTAAAAAAGAACTGGAACCTTCATACTCTCTCCTCTAATTATCACTTGCGAGTATATAAAAAAATCCAAAATACTGACACTAGTAATTGCCGCCTACCATTTAATGACTATGCCTTCCTCAATACCTGTCATTTTTCAGTTCTTATACTTTCTCTTTTTGATGGTATACCCCAAAAGTACTAAGTCTGGAAGCACTGACTATCAGATAAGGTACCCATATACCTTTCAATTATGCCTGCCTGTATCACTGTACATAACATAGTAATGTCATTGATAGTTGTTATAGTGATGACTTTCTCAAGCCACCAAGAAAAGGCTAATTATCTTGATATATTCTCTTTAACATATTTTAGAAAGACTGCCTTTTAAAAGGTTTAAAGTTAAAATGAGTGACCTTCAGTTATCTAGTCTAAGGTGTTAACTCTTTCGTAGTATAAGTAAAATCCTGTTTTACTCTATACCATATCAACCTCTGATTCTGTTTAACATATGTATTTCCATTTGCTTATAGATGATCCTTACATGAAGGTACTTGGCTGATATGCCAACAATAAGTTCTACTGGACAAAATATTCTGTATAACAAATTACCTTTAATCTTGGCCCATGAGAGTATATTCATTGTAATAAAAGTTGCTTCTATTGAGATATATTGTTATAAAATATTGAGGAATAAAGAAAAGACTGGCCATCATAAGTTTTCTAAGTATCTCCAGTTTGTTTTAAGTTTTATCTATGTGTGTATGTGGTTTACAATATAACTATTTCATTTAAATAGTGTATGTTACAGGAGACATAATAATAAGATAGGATTTCTTAAATATCAGTTGATCAATGAACACTGCCTTAAAAATTCATGTTCTCAGTTCTGTTTGTTCCTATAAAATGACAGAAACATGACTTTGTCCAATTTCTACCCCATCTACCTAAGAAAATTCCTACTACTGCTGTTTCTAACTATCTTGCTTTTCTTTTTTTTTTATTTTTAATCAAATAAAATTAAGGAATGAGAAAACATTTTGTATTAATAGTAAAAAATAACAAGGGGGCGGTAGTAGTACTAGTAAGAATAACAGTAGCATGAACAGTAACAATAACAAATAATGGTGATTTTCATTTTTTGAGTGCCTAGAATGCATAGGCACTGTGCTAAGCATATTATATATATTATCTCATTGCAACAATCCTATGAGGAAAATTTAATTATCACTTTATGGTTTAGAAAAACTGTGGTTCAGAGAAGTTAAGTAGCTTGCCCAAGATTACAATGGCTACTAAGTGGTGGAAAAGCAATTCAAACCAACTTGGCTTCCTTAACACTACACACAACCCTGACTCCTGCTGGTATATTCTGCAGTCCAAAAAAGTTTTGCTTTAGAGAAAAAATGTTAATATAATTTGGGGGGAACCTCCCTTGTAGATTATAAATAAGCAATTATTCTACAAAATTGCTTAACTACTAAAAGAATCTAAGTGAGCAGTGTGAACACCTCTTGCTGTTATTTAGAAGAGAAGTAACTTTTGTCCTCATTTCCTCCATCCTTTGCCCTTAATGGATGAGAAAACTATTTTGCTTGAAAAGGAAATAAATAGGTAACATTCATTTTTAAAAAACATAACTGTTCATTAACTGATTTTCAGGAATTAAAAGATGGATAACAAATGGTTTAGAATAGACACAGGGAAATGAGCATTCAGATATACTGGGGGTGAGAGTACAAACTGACACAGCCATTCACCTTTAAGTGTATTCTGCCAACAGGTAGCAAATTTTAAAAGCAAATACCCTCTAGACTCCAAAATTTCACTCTCAGAATATATTCCCAGGAAATAACTGCAGAAGTAAAAGAAAAAAGAAGAAACTGAGGCAAGGATATACAATGGAGAAAAGATAGTCTCTTCAATAAGTTGTGCTGGGAAAACTGGACAGCTACATGTAAAAGAATGAAATTAGAATGCTCCCTAACACCATACACAAAAATAAAATGGACTAAGAACCTAAATGTAAGACTGGACACTAGAAAACTCTTAGAGGAAAACATAGGAAGAACACTCTTTGACATAAATCACAGCAACATCTTTTTTGACCCACCTCCTAGAGTAACGGAAATAAAAACAAAAATAAACAAATGGCACCTAATGAAACATAAAAGCTTTTGCACAGCAAAGGAAACTATAAACAAGACAAAAAGACAACCCTCAGAATGGGAGAAAATATTTGCAAATGAATCAATGGACAAAGGATTAATCTCCAAAATATATAAACAGCTCATGCAGCTCGATATCAAAAAAACAAACCCAATCAAAATATGGGTGGAAGATCTAAGTAGACATTTCTCCAAAGAAGACATACAGATGGCCAAGAGGCACATGAAAAGATGCTCAACATCACTAATTATTAGAGAAATGCAAAACAAAACTACAATGAGGTATCACCTCGCACCAGTTAGAATGGGCATCATCAGAAAATCTACAAACAATAAATGCTGCAGAGGGTGTAGAGAAAAGGGAACCTTCTTGCACTGTTGACAGGAATAAATTGATACAGCTACTATGCAGAACAGTATGGAGGTTCCTTAAAAAACTAAAAATAGAATTAACATATGACCCAGCAATCCCACTACTAGGCATATACCCAGAGAAAACCATAATTCAAAAAGACACATGCACCCCAATGTTCAGTGCAGCACTATTTACAATAGCCAGGTCATGGAAGCAACCTAAATGTCCATCAACAGATGAATGGATAAAGAAGATGTGGTACATACATACAGTGGAATATTACTCAGCCATAAAAAGGAACAAAACTGGGTCATTTACAGAGACGTGGATGGACCTAGAGCCTGTCATACAGAGTGAAGTAAGCCAAAAAGAGAAAAACAAATATCATATATTAACGCATATGTGGAATCTAGAAAAATGGTACAGATGAACAGGTTTGCAAGGCAGAAGTAGGGACACAGATGTATAGAACAAACGTATGGACACCAAGGGGGGAAAGCGGGGGTGGGGTGTGGGATGAATTGGGAGATTGGGAGTGACATATATACACTAATATGTATAAAATAGATATAGCACAGGGAACTCCACTTTGCTGTAGAGTAGAAACTACCACAATATTGCAAAACAACTATACCCCAATAAAAAAATAAAAATTAAAAAAAAAAAGAAACTGATATAGCAATAGTTAATTATTTCAGGGA
>RJWK010046901.1:0-17469 GCA_004363435.1 Platanista minor
ATATATATATATATATATATATATATCTGTAGAAATGAATGATTCTTAAAACTCTGTTCTAGGGGCTTCCCTGGTAGCACAGTGGTCGAGAGTCCGCCTGCCGATGCAGGGGACGCGGGTTCGTGCCCTGGTCCGGGAGGATCCCACATGCCGCGGAGCAGCTGGGCCTGTGAGCCATGGCCGCTGAGCCTGTGCGTCTGGAGCCTGTGATCTGCAATGGGAGAGAGCACAACAGTGAAAGGCCCGCGTACCGCAAAAAAACAAACAAACAAACAAAAACTCTGTTTTGTGTTTCGTAGTGTACATATGTCCATGCCACTCTCTCACTTTATCACAGCTTACCCTTCCCCCTCCCCATATCCTCAAGTCCATTCTCTAGTAGGTCTGTGTCTTTATTCCTGTCCTGCCCCCAGGCTCTTCATGACACTTCTTTTTTTCTTAGATTCCATATATATGTGTTAGCATACGGTATTTGTCTTTCTCTTTCTGACTTACTTCACTCTGTATGACAGACTCTAGACCGTGGGAAGCAGCCGCATAGCACAGGGAGATCAGCTCAGTGCTTTGTGATCACCTGGATGGGTGGGATGGGGAGGGTGGGAAGGAGGGAGACGTAAGAGGGAGGAGATATGGGAACATATGTATGTGTGTGGTTGATTCACTTTGTTATAAAGCAGAAACTAACACCATTGTAAAGCAATTATACTCCAATAAAGATGTAAAAAAATAATTAAAAAAAAAAAATAATAAAAACTCTGTTTTGGTAGATCTATCCTAAATATATATTTATCACATACATATTATCAAATGGCTTCTGTCTTAAAAAGGAGAAGAATCTAAATGAGATGAAATATTTACACAAATAAATTGAAATCAGTGTGTAAAGTGGTAAGTGCCCTAGAAAATCATACATTAACATAGGTGGAGAGAGGAAGAAAAAATTACTACCTATGATGTCAATGGGTTTGAGGTTTTAAGAGTAGGAATAGAATGTGGGAGGTATTGGTCAAAGGGTACAAAATTTCAGTTATTATATGAATAAGTTCTGGGGATCTAATGTACAGCATGGTGACTATAGTTAATAGTACAGTAGAAATTTCCTATGAGAGTAGATCTTTAGTTTTCTCACCACACTGAAAAAAAAAAAGGTAATTATGTGAGGTTATGTATGTGTTAATTAACTTGATTGTAGTAATCACTTCACAATGTATATGTATATCAAATATTCACATTGTTCACTTTAAATATATACAGTCTTATTTGTCAATTATACCTCAATGAAGGAGGTGGAAACAAAGAGTGGGAAGAGAAGACTTAGGAGGATAGACAGAAAGGATTCTGTACAGGAAACCACACACAAACTGGCTTTTGAAAGATGCAAAGTATTTGCATATGTTGAGATTGGGTAAAAGGGCCTTTCAGGAAAAGAAACCATTGTATTTAGAAATATTGAGACAGGAAATTTGTGACATATATGGAGTATGGTACCTGTGACACAGGATATACAAAGGAAACAGTTGAAAGTAATGAAGGTTCTCAAGACCATAGGCAGCCATAGTTGCGGCATGCAGGTTCTTCACTTGCCGCATGCAGGATCTTTTTTTTTTTTGCGGTACGCGGGTCTCCCACTGCTGTGGCCTCTCCCGTTGTGGAGCACAGGCTCCGGATGTGCAGGCTCAGCGGCCATGGCTCACGGGCCCAGCCGCTCTGTGGCATGTGGGATCTTCCCGAACCGGGGCACGAACCCGTGTCTCCTGCATTGGCAGGCGGACTCTCAACCACTGCGCCACCAGGGAAGCCCCATGTGGAATCTTTTAATCGTGGCATGCAGGGTCTTAGTTGCACCATGCGGGATCTAGTTACCTGACCAGGAATCAAAACCAGGCCTACAGCTTTGGGAGTGTGGAGTCTTAACCACTGGACCACCAGGGAAGTTCCTAACTTTGTTATTTTTTACCTCTATAACTACACCTTTTATGAGGGGAATAATTAAGAGATTTATTTGGGAGATAAGACACCAATCTATGAGGTGAGGTGAAGGTAACGTCGTAAGACTACAGTGAGTCAACTTACATTTTCTCCATAAATAAGTGAAAATGATCTTTTCATATTAATTATTTCTTATATAATTATTCAACATAGCAAAAAAATACCCAACATATAACTATATAATCAAAATTAATCTGCTTTATTAATATAAATACCCACATTTTAGAAGTAGAGACAGAAGAAACTCTAAGTGAGGGTCTGTTATGGTCCATTAGTTGTCTTGCAGATATAGATGTTTTCTCACTCTCCAAAGGTTGCGTAGGCCATTATTGTGGATTGGATCCAGTAGGTGGGGTCTCATCAAAGAAAGATTTGGAGCAGAGATTCAGCCTTCAAGTGTTGGGAGAGCAAAGAGAGCATGTATCCACAGTGAGAGCAAGTAGCATCATGCTATAAAAGCTCAACTTTTATATTTCTAATATCTTAGTCCTAGATATGTTTACTGCACATACTAACAATGCTACCTCCACCCAAATTGCTGTTTTACTTATATTGTGCAGTGGCGAAAATTGGCTTGCTCAGGGTATGTAAGATACAATGACAGTTTCTTTCTCAGTAATTGGTTTACATTTGTATGCCAGAGAATGATACTTACTTGAATTTGTACATTGTACAAAAGTTATGGAAAGCAAGTTTGTCTTTTCACCCACAGACCTACATGGTACTCTGCAAGAGTGAATCTTCATTGGTTTTTAGTATATGGTTAAAAGTTGGAGATACACATTGGGATTACCAGTATTACCAGTTGCTTGTGAGTGAATTTTTAATGAGATCCTGATTGGAGGATGTGAACAAATGTTTGAAATTCAAATAGTTTATAAGAAATAGGCTAACATATGCAGACTGAGGCTGGAAAAGACAACACAATTTTGTTCACAGAGTTCCCAAACAGTCATAATACATTAATTTAAGACTTATTTTCTACTACCTTGGATGCATATTTATAAGGTCTTTCCTCTTTCCTCTGTTTTTTTTTTTTTGGGGGGTCATTACTGGATGAAATAAAATTTTTATTCAATTTTGATTGGACTCAGAACTGGGAAAGAGTGATGGTATCTGTTAGGGGAAGAAGAAAGCTGTTAGAATCTCCAGCTGTGTGTCCTCAGTTTATTTAGGATTCAGTGTCTGTAGGATCTTTTTTTACTTTTCCCTTAGAGAATGTCTTAAAATATGTCATAGGATGATTTGACCATCAAGTTCAAGAACTTGATGAATTTAGAGTGTATGTGGAGACACATTTTTACCGTGAAGCATTTTGTGAAAGATCTTGGTTTGTAGAGAGCTTTCTATTGCAGTCCATTAGTAATTCCCCATAGAAATCTCACCAATTAGGCCAGAACTTTTCCTCCTTGTTGGTCAAAGAAGGAATTAATGTAGAGATGATAGAGTGTCAGATTAGTAACACAGAAAGAAAATTGTCAAATCATATGTAGTTTCCCATCTGTTGCTTAGTTTCCTAAGTTCTACTTCCTTCCTTTCAAAAGTCCCTATAAAATATACATATGGGTTAAAAATAATTAATTATAATTCTCCTTTCAATTTCTATAGCAATAGCAGTTCCTTAATGCATCATGTGTTCCTTCATGCCCTTCTGAATTAATTTAGCACAAAGCAGCTCAATTTTTCAAATGAAGTCCCTTGAAAATAGATGTCAGATATTATTATAGAGATGTTATGTGTCCATATGAGAATATCTATAAACTTACTGAGGGTCCATGGTCTTGTGACTATGATTAGAAGATAGAGACCTCTCCTCCACTATGTCCCTCTTCCCAACTGTGCATATCCTATTTTAAGAGCAACCATTGGGAGTCCAGATTAAGAAATACATAGAATAATATTCAAAACACTTTTCTGTAACTTTACACCAAAAGACAGATTCAGAATATCTGTACTCTGCCTCCTCCATACACACTTTATTGTCTCTTGAATCTCTTTTTTCTGATTATGCCTAAAGGTGAAAATAAGAATGTTAAAATGATTTTATTTTAAATGATTTCAAAGTCTTGAAAAGCAAAGATTATTACAGTTGGCACTTAATGTAACTGTAGTAGGTAAATGATAGGTAATCTGATCATTCTAGAAAATAAACAACTTTCTTCCATTGCTAGATTTGTTTCTACAGTCATCTGTAATTTCATTGGTATATGAAATAGAATATATTTTAATAATATAAAGCATTTCAGATGTTTATATATTTATAGATAATGATTTATTAGTTTAAAACTTCAGTAAGTTAATAAATTAGTAAATTATTCTCTTTTAGGAAAATACTTTAAATTTTGTCAAAAACATAATCAAAATCTTTGATGTTACTTATTAGCATAAGAGAAAATTAACATAATTGAACAAAGGCTTGTATTATTTCTCTCTGATATTGACCATTTGGATTCATTCATCTAAATTTTGGTCCAACTTAGTCATCTTCATTGAAGCAAAATGGAACCTGGTAATAGAGCTCTAGCTCTTCTATATAGCTTAAGGAATTCAATCCATTGTGCTGAGAATGTTACTGTATCAATCAGGGTTCAATCAGAAAAGCAGAACCATTAGGTATATATTTGTTATAGGGATTTGATCTTATGTATATGTGTGAATTAGTTAGCCCTCCAAATATCCTATAAGAATCTCTGTATGGGTCACCCAACTGGAAGTGTACAAGAAAGTAATTCTAGCAAATTTAGTTCAACCTAGCCAAGTTGACACGTGACAAAGCCACCACGTGTGGTTTGAGATTTAAATACTCCCTTTAAACCATTTGGAATTTTAAAAATATGTGAAAAGCCTCAATCTATCACAAGCTTCTTGAAATTTATTTTTTAATGTGGTTTTTAGAATTAATTATCAATAATACAAATTGGGAAATGATATAACTTTTGCCAAACAAATATTGTCTTTCAAAAATATTGGTCAATAAACCATACATTAATATAAATCACATGTATATGCCTTCTTATTATTAGGAAATGTAATATAATGATTTAAGATCTTTGAGATATGATAGTTGGAGGAGTTTAAATGCTGGCTCCCTAAGCTGCTAATTGAGTGAACCTAACCTCTTTTTCCTTCTATACAAAATGGGACAATCATAACTATCTCCTAGGATTACTAGGAGGTTAGTTGAGATAATGTATGTAATGCTCTTAGCATAGTGTCTGGGACACAGTAATTGCTTAATAGAGTATAACCATAATTATAATTAACCATTATTTTGTAAATATTTTTTATGCTTTTATTTGGAAAAAAAAGGAATTGATAGTTTTGCCTTATTTTGTTCAAATGGAATTTCTGACAGCACTCTGCCAAAATGTGAATACTGAGATACCAAGATGCATTTCTGATATTTTGCTGATTTTTTAAATTTATGAATTTTAAGTTCCCATTGTTAAAATAAGCTTTCTGCTGTCACACAGGGCTGATTTATTTTGAAGCCAATGGGCAGCAGAAGAAGGCAACTGGTAAGTGAAGAAGCAGGTGGAACTCAGATGGCTATTTCCCAACACACACTTTTCTTGTGCTTGTTATTCCTGTGCAAAGCCACCTTATTTGCCGATGACCAAGAGCATGAAGCCAAATAATAAGCAAATGCAATTAGGGAAGGTGGATGAAATTTCCTTATGTAGGACTGACTCTTTTTTCATTCTCCAGGTTGCAGATATGGTAATTGTTTGTAGTGGGAAATACAACTGGTCCTCTGTATCCATAGATGCAGATATAAGGGACTTGGACATTCCCAGGTTTTGGTATGCTTGACGGTGTCCTGGAACCAATCCAGGATACCAAGAGATGACTTTAATAAAAGCAAGGAAAATTATTCTGACTCTACACTGTAAAATGAGTGAAAGAGGCAATTTTTAATCCACAGTGGGTTTGTTTCATCTGCCTGGTGAAGAAACATGGAGCTTATTTTTTTATTTTTTATTTTTTTTTACGGTACGCGGACCTCTCACTGTTGTGGCCTCTCCCGTTGTGGAGCACAGGCTCCGGACGTGCAGGCTCAGCGGCCATGGCTCACGGGCCCAGCTGCTCCGCGGCATGTGGGATCTTCCCGGACCGGGGCACGAACCCATGTCCCCTGCATCGGCAGGCGGACTCCCAACCACTGCGCCACCAGGGAAGCCTGAAACATGGAGATTTTAAGCCATAAGAATGAACTTAAATTTCTCTCCTTTGTGCCAACAGTATCTATTTTAGGAAAGCCATTCTATTCTGGGAAAACAAATCTAACATTTGATTAGGATGAAAATAAATTTAATAAAACTTATTCTTACATTAAGGCATTCTAAAAGCATAGGCTTGTACCACATAAAGGAGATAGTAATGAGGAGATAATTTTATCCCTTACTACTCAGCAACTCTCATCAAACATTTCTAAAAACTATTTAAAAATATAGGATGGCTTCAATGGTATTTAAGAGGTAGTGGAATTTATTAAACTTGGAATCAGAGGATCAAAGTTTGAGCTACAGTTATGCTCCCTGCTATTTTTCAACCTGGTACTAATTGTTTACAATCTTGGACTATGGATTCCTTCACTATAAAATAAGGATGATAATATTTATTCTGTTATCACATAATTAAATATTATAATCAAATTTACACTGGTATGTACTGCCATGTATGTAGAGACAGTAGTGACAGTACATACCCTACTACTAAATTAACAATAGTTTAGTCTCTACTACTAAACTAAACATTAAGGAAAAAAAATAGAACTAAGGAGCTGGAACGTGCCTCAAAGTTAATATTTGAATTTACTTCAAGGAATATTTTTTGTTACATCAGCATTAATTTCATACGGCTAATGGATTTAATGTTCTTTATTTAATATTATTTATATGTATTATATACTATGTATATAATGTTACTTATAATAATATGTTGCTTATAGTGATATTGCTTCATATTTCAAGCCCTAGATGCCTAGAGAATTCTGAAACATTATATGATAGATTGGCTGTTCTGATGCATGAGGAATGTTTCTTGACATATATTTCAACTTATGGTACAGGGGTGCTGGTACACATAATTTCAACTACTGTGGAACAATAAAAAACATATTTCTTATGTATTCTATACTGCTTCCTATTGTTCAGTGTGATTTCACTTTTTCATTTTTGTTTTAGCCTTACCACCAGTCTGAACTCCGTGCTCTCCATGGCTCTGGTTTGTAGATCTTCAAGCATATCTTCTTCTCAGCCCTTGTATCCTGGTTACTCCCTTCTCCGTTTTCTTCACTGACTTTTAGAGAAGGTATTTGCTGTGCTATTCAGAAGGTGGAAATAACAAATTCACCACTTATTACAAGGTGAGAATGAACAAAAATGGATTTAAAGGGTAACAGCAGAGACTAACATTAAATGTGGTTGTACAAGAATCACTTGGCTAAGGGCCAGAAGATTTAGCTAATAAGGTATTTGGTGTGCACCAAAGATGAGAAAAGCTTTACATCTGGAGATTGAGTTACAGTGGGTAGACCTTGTCCCTGCTCCCCAAGAGCTCATAGTGTAGTGTAGTAATTCTCAAACCTAGTTCTGCACCAGTCATCCAGAGACCCTTTAAAATCCAGATGCCTGGGTTCCACACTCAGAAATTCTGATTGAACTTTTCTGAATGAATTAATCTAGGATGAACAGAACACCTAGTTTTAAAATCTCCCCACATGATTTTAATGTTCAGTCAGATTTGAGAATCATGATTCTAATCAGTTCTGGTTTAGTCTTTTATGTGCAACAAAATCAGAAAAGTCACAAACTCTCCTTTTTGACTCTGTGTTCCCATCTGTAAAACATAGGTATCATGAGCTCTTCATTCATTCATGTCATAAATAAGCATATATGAAATTCATATTGTGTGTTAGACATTATAATAGGGTCAAAGGGAGACATGAGTCACAGTATACACTGTAAAGGAGTTCAGAGGAAGAAAACTTTAAAAGTGCAGACCTGAATAATTTTTGACACCAACTTATTATACACAGCATACAGGAACTTTGTGATAATTGAAATAAGTACCTGCACCTGAACAGTTGAAAACTTCTGGCAAAAAATTACGTGATTGTGTTGACAAGTCTCCCTTCAATTTAATCTCCAAACACACTACCCTATCTGGTAATCCCACCAGATTAGGTAGTGTGGTCCTTAGTTAAGTCCTTCCCATCAAAAAACCTGCATTAATAGCACCAAACTTAGCAAATATAAACAATGTCTTAGGAACCCACATTCTCTTATAGCTATTAACTTTTCTTTTCTTTTATCTGTTTTTTTTTTAACCTCTTCGGTTAAATTTATTCCTAAGTATAATATTTTATTATTTTTGATTTATTTATTTTTAAACATCTTTATTGGAGTATAATTGCTTTACAATTGTGTGTTAGTTTCAGTTTTATAACAAAGTGAATCAGCTATACATATACATATATCCCCAAAACTCCTCCCTCTTGTGTCTCCCTCCCATCCTCCCTTTCCCACCCCCTAGGTGGTCACAAAGCATGAAGCTGATCTTGCTGTGCTATGCAACTTCTTCCCACTAGCTATCTATTTTACATTTGGTAGTATAGATATGTCCATGCCAGCCCCTCACTTCATGCCAGTTTACGCTTCCCACTCCCTGTGTCCTGAAGTCCATTCATTTTTTTTGTGTGCTTTTTTGTTTTGTTTTTCTTGTTTGTTTGTTTTTTTTTGCGGTACACGGGCCTCTCACTGTTGTGGCCTCTCCCATTGCGGAGCACAGGCTCCGGACGCGTAGGCTCAGCGGCCATGGCTCAAGAGCGCAGCTGCTCCACGGCATGTGGGATCTTCCCAGACTGGGGCATGAACCTGTGTCCCCTGCATTGGCAGGCGGACTCTCAACCACTGTGCCACCAGGGAATCCCCTGAAGTCCATTCCTTACGTCTGCATCTTTACACATATCCTGCCCCTAGGTTCTTCAGAACCTTTTTTTTTCTTTTTCTTTTTTTTTTAATTTTAGATTCCATATATATGTGTTAGCATATGGTATTTGTTTTTCTCTTTCTGACTGACTTCACTCGGTATGAGAGTCTCTAGGTCCATCCACCTCACTACAAATAACTAAATTTCGTTCCTTTTTATGGCTGAGTAATATTCCACTGTATATATGTGCCATATCGTCTTTATCCATTCATCTGTCAGTGGACACTTAGGTTGCTTCCATGTCCTGGCTACTGTAAACAGATCTGCAGTGAACATTGTGGTACATGACTCTTTTTGAATTATGGTTTTCTCAGGGTATATGTCCAGGAATGGGATTGCTGGGTGCTATGGTAGTTCTATTTTTCGTTTTTTAAGGAACCTCCATACTGTTCTCCATAGTGGCTGTATCAATGTACATTCCCACCAACACTGCAAGAGGGTTCCCTTTTCTCCACACCGTCTCCAGCATTTATTGTTTGCAGATTTTTGGATGATGGCCATTCTGACTGGTGTGAGGTGATACTTCACGGTAGTTTTGACTTGAATTTCTCTAATGATCAGTGATATTGAGCATGCTTTCATGTGTTTGTTGGCATTCTGTATATCTTCTTTGGAGAAATGTTTATTTAGAGCTTCTGCCCATTTTTGGATTCGGCTGTTTGTTTTTTTGTTATTGAGCTGCATGAGCTGCTTGCAAATTTTGGAGATTAATCCTTTGTCAGTGGCTTCATTTGCAAATATTTTATCCCATTCTGAGGGTTGTCTTTTGGTCTTGTTTATGGTTTCCTTTGCTGTGCAAAAGCTTTTAAGTTTCATTAGGTCTCATGTGTTTATTTTTGTTTGTATTTCCATTTCTCTAAGAGGTGGGTCAAAAAGGAACGTGCTGTGATTTACGTCATAGAGTGTTCTGCCTATGTTTTCCTCTAAGAGTTTGATGGTGTCTGGCCTTACATTCAGGTCTTTAATCTATTTTGAGTTTATTTTTGTGTATGGTGTTAGGGAGTGTTCTAATTTCATTCCTTACATGTAGCTGTCCAGGTTTCCCAGCCCCACTTATTAAAGAGGCTGTCTTTTCTCCATTGTATATTCTTGCCTCCTTTATAAAAAATAAGGTGACCATATGTGTGTGGGTTTATCTCTGGGCCCACTGATCAGTATTTATGTTTTTGTGCCAGTACCATACTGTCTTGATTACTGTAGCTTTGTAGTATAGTCTGAATTTCAGGAGCCTGATTCTTCCAGCTCCGTTTTTCTTTCTCAAGATTGCTTTGGCTCTTCAGGGTCTTTTGTGTTTCCTTACAAGTTGTGAAATTGTTTGTTCTACTTCTGTGAAAAATTACATTGGTAGTTTGATAGGGATTACACTGAATCTGTAGATTGCCTTGCATAATATAGTCATTTTCACAATGTTGATTCTTCCAATCCAAGAACATGGAATATCTCTCCATCTGTTTCTATCACTTTTAATTTCTTTCATCAGTTTTCTGCACACAGGTCTTTGGTCTCCTTAGGTAAGTTTATTCCTAGTTATTTTATTCTTTTTGTTGCAATAGTAAATTTGAGTGTTTCCTTAATTTTTCTTTCAGATTTTTCATCATTAGTTTACAGGAATTCAAGAGATTTCTGTGCATTAATTTTGTATCCTGCTACTTTTCCAGATTCATTGATTAGCTCTAGTAGTTTCCTGATAGCATCTTTAGGATTCTCTATGTATAGTATCATGTCGTCTGCCAACAGACGCTTTACTTCATCTTTTCTGATTTGGATTCCTTTCATTTCTTTTTTCTATGATTGCTGCAGTTAAAACTTCCAAAACTGTGTTGAGTAATAGTGGTGAGGGTGGGCAACCTTTTCTTGTTCCTGATCTTACAGGAAATAGTTTCAGTTTTTCACTATTGAGAATGATGTTGGCTGTTGGTTTGTCATATATGGCCTTCATTAGGCTGAGGTAATGCCTATTTTCTGGAGGATTTTTATCATAAATTGGTTTTCAATTGTGTTGAAAGCTTTCTCTGCATCTATTGAGATGATCATATGGTTTCTCTCTTCAGTTTGGTAATATGGTTATCACATTTATTGATTTCCGTATATTGAAGAATTCTTGCATTCCTGGGGTAAACCTCACATGATCATGGTGTATGATCCTTCCAATGTGCTGTTGGATTCTGTTTGCTAGTATTGTGTTAAGGATATTTGCATCTACGTTCATCAGTGATATTGGCCTGTAATTTCCTTTCTTTGTGATATATTTGTCTGGTTTTCATATCAAGGTGATGGTGTCCTCATAGAATGAATTTGGGAGTGTTCCCCTCTCTGCTATGTTTTGGAAGAGTATGAGAAGGATGGTCTTAGCTCTTCTGTAAATGTTTGATAGAATTCTTCTGTGAAGTCACCTGTGTTTTTTTTTTTTGTTGTTGTTGTTGGAAGATTTGTTTGGGCTTTTTTTTGTTGGAAGAGTTTTCAACACAGTCTCAATTTCAGTGCTTGTGACTGATCTGTTTATATTTTTTATTTCTTCCTGGTTCAGTATGAAAAGTTGTGCTTTTCTAAGAATTTGTCCATTTCTTCCAGTTTGTCCATTTTATTGGCATATAGTTTCTTCTAGTAATCTCTCATGATCCTTTGTATTTCTGCAGTGTCAGTTGTTACTTCTTTTTCATTTCTAATTCTATTGACTTGAGTCTTCTCCTTTTTTTTCTTGATGAGTCTGGCTGATGGTTTATCAATTTTGTTTATCTTCTCAAAGAACCATCTTTTAGTTTTGTTGATCTTTGCTATTGTTTCTTTCATTTCTTTTTCATTTATTTCTGATCTGATCTTTATGATTCCTTTCCTTTGCTAACTTTGGGGTTTTTGTTGTTGCTGTTCTTTCTCTAATTGCTTTAAGTGTAAGCTTAAGTTGTTTAATTAAGACGTTTCTTGTTTCTTGAGGTAGGATTGTATTGCTATAGACTTCCCTCTTAGAACTGCTTTTGCTTCATGCCATAGGTTTTGCGTAGTCGTATTTTCACTGTAATTTGTTTCTAGGGTTTTTTTTTAATTTCCCTTTTGATTTCTTCAGTGATCTCTTGGTTATTTGGTAGTTTATTGTTTAGCTTCCATGTATTTGTATTTTTTACACATTTTTTCCTGTAATTGATATCTAGTCTCATAGTGTTGCTGTCAGAAAAGATACTTGATGTGAATTCAATTTTCTTAAATTTACCAAGGCTTGATTTGTGACCCAAGTCATGATCTGACCAGGAGCATATTCCATGAGCAGTTGAGAAGAAAGTATATTCTGGTTTTTTTTTTTTTTTGGTTGGAATGTCCAAAAAATATCAATTTAAATCCAACTTGTTTACTGTATCATTTAAAGCTTATGTTTCCTTATTTAATTTCGTTTTGGATGATTTGTCCATTGGTGAAAGTGAGGTGTTAAAGTCACCTACTATGACTGTGTAACTGTCGATTTCCCCTTTTATGGCTGTTAGCATTTGCCTTATGTGTTGAGGTGCTCTTATGTTGGGTGCATAGATATTTACAATTGTTGGATCTTTTCTTGGATTGATCCCTTGATCATTATGTACTGTCCTTCTTTATATCTTGTAATAGACTTTATTTTAGTCTATTTTGTGTGATATGACAATTGTTACCCCAGGTTTCTTTTGATTTCCATTTGCATGGAATACCTATTTTCATCCCCTCACTTTCAGTCTGTATGTGTCCTTAGGTCTGAAGTGGTTCTCTTGTAGACAACATATATACAGGTCTTGTGTTTGTATCCATTCAGCCATTTTATGTCTTTTGGTGGGATCATTTAATCCCTTTACATTTAAGGTAGTTATCGATATGTATGTTCCTATTACCATTTTCTTAATTTAGAGGGTTTTGTTATTATAGGTCTTTCCCTTCTCTTGTGTTTCCTGCCTAGAGTAGTTCCTTTAGTATTTGTTGTAAAGCTGGTTTGGAGGTGCTTAATTCTCCTAGCTTTTGTTTGTCTATAAAGGTTTTAATTTCTCTGTTGAATCTGGATGAGATTCTTACTGCGTAGAGTAATCTTGGTTGTAGGTTTTTCCCTTTCATCACTTAATATGTTCTGCCACTCTGTTGGCTAGAAGAGTTTCTATTGATAGATCAGCTGTTAACGTTATGAGGATTCCCTTGTATGTTATTTGCTGTTTTGCCCTTGCTGCTTTTAAGATTTTTTCTTTGTATTTAATTTTTGATAGTTTGATTAATATATGTCTTGGCATGTTTTTCCTTGGATTTATCCTGTAAGGGGCTCTCTGCACTTCCTGTATTTGATTAAATATTTCCTTTCCCATATTAAGGAAGTTTTCAACTATAATCTCTTCAAATATTTGCTGAGTCCCTTTCTTTTTATCTTCTTCTTCTGGGACCACCATAATTAGAATGTTGGTGGGTTTAATGTTGTCCAAGAGGTCTCTGATACTCTCCTCAATTCCTTTCATTCTTTTTTCTCTATTCTTCTCTGTGATAGTTATTTTCAATCTTTTATCTTCCAGGTCACTTATCCATTCTTCTGCCTCAGTTATTCTGCTATTTTTTTTAATAATTATATTTTTTTTACATCTTTATTGGAGTACAATTGCTTTACAATGGTGATAGTTTCTGCTTTATAACAAAGTGAATCAATTATACATATACATATTTTCCCATATCTCCTCCCTCTTGAGTCTCCCTCCCTCCCACCCTCCCTATCCCACCCATCCAGGTGATCACAAAGCACAGACCAGATCTCCTTGTGCTATGCGGCTGCTTCCCACTAGGTATCTATTTTACGTTTGGCAGTGTACATATACCCATGCCACTCTCTCACTTTATCACAGCTTACCCCTCCCCCTCCCCATATCCTCAAGTGCATTCTCTAGTAGGTCTGTGTCTTTATTCCCGTCTTGCCCCCAAGCCCGATGATGGACACTTAGGTTGTTTCCATGTCCTGGCTATTGTAAATAGAGCTGCAATGAACATTTTGGTACATGACTCTTTGTGAATTATGATTTTCTCAGGGTATATGCCCAGCAGTGGGATTGCTGGGTCATATGGAAGTTCTATTTGTAGTTTTTTAAGGAACCTCCATACTGTTCTCCATAGTGGCTCTACCAATTCATATTCCCACCAGCAGTGCAAGAGTGTTCCCTTTCCTCCACACCCTCTTCAGCAGTTATTGTTTCTAGATTTTTTGATGATGGCCATTCTGACTGGTGTGAGATGATATCTCATTGTAGTTTTGATTTACATTTCTCTAATGATTAATGATGTTGAGCATTCTTTCATGTGTTTGTTGGCAGTGTGTACATCTTCTTTGGAGAAATGTCTATTTAGGTCTTCTGCCCATTTTTGGATTGGGTTGTTTGTTTTTTTTTGTTATTGAGCTGCATGAGCTGCTTGTAAATTCTGGAGTTTAAACCTTTGTCAGTTGCTTCATTTGCAAATATTTTCTGCCATTCTGAGGGTTGTCTTTTGATCTTGTTTATGGTTTCCTTTGCTGTGCCAAAGCTTTGAAGTTTCATTAGGTCCCATTTGTTTATTTTTGTTTTTATTTCCATTTCTCTAGGAGATGGGTCGAAAAGAATCTTGCTGCGATTTATGTCATAGAGTGTTCTACGTATGTTTTCCTCTAAGAGTTTGATAGTTTCTGGCCTTACATTTAGACCTTTAATCCATTTTGAGCTTATTTTTGTGTATGGTGTTAGGGAGTGTTTTAGTCTCATACTTTTGCATGTACCTGTCCAGTTTTCCCAGCACCACTTATTGAAGAGGCTGTCCTTTCTCCACTGTACATTCCTGCCTCCTTTATCAAAGATAAGGTGACCATATGTGTGTGGGTTTATCTCTGGGCTTTCTATCCTGTTCCATTGATCTATATTTCTGTTTTTGTGCCAATACCATACTGTCTTGATTAATGTAGCTCTGTAGTACAGTCTGATGTCAGGGAGCCTGATTCTTCCAGCTCAGTTTTTCGTTCTCAAGATTGCTTTGGCTATTCGGGGTCTTTTGTGTTTCCATAGAAATTGTGAAATTTTTTGTTCTAGTTCTGTGAAAAAATGCCAGTGGTAGTTTGATAGGGATTGCATTGAATCTGTAGATTGCTTAGGGTAGTAGAGTCATTTTCACAATGTTGATTCTTCCAATCCAAGAACATGGTATATCTCTCCATCTATTACTATCATCTTTAATTTCTTTCATCAGTGTCTTATAATTCTCTGCATACAGGTCCTTTGTCTCCTTAGGTAGGTTTATTCCTAGATATTTTATTCTTTTTGTTGTAATGGTAAATCGGAGTGTTTTCTTGATTTCAGTTTCAGATTTTTCATCATTAGTTTATAGGAATGCCAGAGATTTCTGTGCGTTAATTTTGTATCCTACTACTTTATGAAATTCATTGATTAGCTCTACTAGTTTTCTGGTAGCATCTTTAGGATTCCCTATGTATAGTATCATGTCATCTGCAAACAGTGACAGTTTTACTTCTTCTTTTCCAATTTGGATTCCTTTTATTTCCTTTTCTTCTCTGATTGCTGTGGCTAAGACTTCCAAGACTATGTTGAATAAGAGTGGTGAGAGTGGGCAAGCTTGTCTTGTTCCTGATCTTAGTGGAAATGCTTTCAGTTTTTCACCATTGAGAACGATGTTGGCTGTAGGTTTGTCATATATGGCCTTTATTATGTTGAGGAAAGTTCCCTGTATGCCTACTTTCTACAGGGTGTTATCATAAATGGATGTTGAATTTTGTCGAAACCTTTCTCTGCATCTATTGAGATGATCATATGGTTTTTCTCCTTCAATTTGTTAATATGGTGTATCACGTTGATTGATTTGCTTATATTGAAGAATCCTTGCATTCCTGGAATAAACCCCACTTGATCATGGTGTATGATCCTTTTAATGTGCTGTTTGATTCTGTTTGCTAGCATTTTGTTGAGGATTTTTGCATTATGTTCATCAGTGATATTGGCCTGTAGTTTTCTTTCTTTGTGACAGCCTTGTCTGGTTTTGGTATCAGGGTGATGGTGGCCTCGTAGAATGAATTTAGGAGTGTTCCTCCCTCTGCAATATTTTGGAAGAGTTTGAGAAGTATAGGTGTTAACTCTTTTCTCAATGTTTGATAGAATTCGCCTGTGAAGCCATCTGGTCCTTGGCTTTTGTTTGTTGGAAGATTTTTAATCACAGTTTCAATTTCAGTGCTTGTGACTGGTCTGTTCCTATTTTCTATTTCTTCCTGATTCAGTCTTGGCAGGTTGTGCCTTTCTAAGAATGTGTCCATTTCTTCCAGGTTGTCCATTTCATTGGCATAGAGTTGCTTGTAGTAATCTCTCATGATCTTTTGTATTTCTTCAGTGTCAGTTGTTACCTCTATTTTTTCATTTCTAATTCTATTGATTTGAGTCTTCTCCCTTTTTTTCTTGATGAGTCTGGCTAATGTTTTATCAACTTTGTTTATCTTCTCAAAGAACCAGCTTTTACTTTTATTGATCTTTGCCACCCTTTCCTTCATTTTCTTTTCATTTATTTCTTATCTGATCTTTATGATTTCTTTCCTTCTGCTAACTTTGGGGTTTTTTGTTCTTCTTTCTCTAATTGTTTTAAATGCAAGGTTAGGTTGTTTATTCGAGATGTTTCCTGTTTCTTAAGGTAGGATTGTACTGCTATAAACTTCCCTCTTAGAATTGCTTTTGCAGCATCCCATAGTTTTTGGGTCGTCTTGTCTGCGTTGTCATTTGTTTCTAGGTATTTTTTGATTTCCTCTTTCATTTCTTCACTGATCACTTCGATATTAAGTAGTGTATTGTTTAGCCTCCATGTGTTTGTATTTTTTACAGATCTTTTCCTGTAATTGATATCTTGGCTCATAGCACTGTGGTCAGAAAAGATATTTGATATGATTTCAATTTTCTCAAATTTACCAAGGCTTGATTTGTGACCCAAGATATGATCTATCCTGGAGAATGTTCCATGGGCACTTGAGAAAAATGTGTATTCTGTTGTTTTTGGATGGAATGTCCTATGAATATCAATTAAGTCCATCTTGTTTAATGTATCATTTAAAGCTTGTATTTCCTTAATTAGTTTCATTGTGGATGATCTGTCCATTGGTGAAAGTGGGGTGTTAAAGTTCCCTACTATGAATGTGTTACTGTCAATTTTTCCTTTTATGGCTGATAGTAGTTGCCTCATGTATTGAGGTGATCCTGTGTTGGGTGCATAAATATTTACAATTGTTATATCTTCTTCTTGGATCGACCCCTTGATCATTATGTAGTGCCCTTCTTTGTCTCTTTAATAGATTTTATTTTAAAATATATTTTGTCTGACATGAGAATTGCTACTCCAGCTTTCTTTTGGTTTCCATTTGCATGGAATATCTTTTTCCATCCCCTTACTTTCAGTCTGTATTTGTTTCTAGCTGTGAAGTGGGTCTCTTGTAGACAGCATATATATGGGTCTTGTTTTTGTATCCATTCAGCCAGTCTGTGTCTTCTG
>RJWK010046902.1:0-17466 GCA_004363435.1 Platanista minor
TCACAGACATAGAAAACAATCTTATGGTTACCAAAGGGGAAAGGGGGCAGGGGAGGGATAAATTAGAAGTTTGGGATTAACAGATACACACTACTATATACAAAATAGATAAATAATAAGGACTGACTGTATAGCACAGGGAACTATACTCAATATCTTGTAATAATCTTTAATGGAAAAAATATGAAAAAGAATATATTTTATATATATATGTATCACTGAATCACTTTGCTGTGCACTTGAAACTGACACAACATTGTAAATTAACTGTATTTCAATAACAACACTAATTGTACCATACACAAAAAAAATAAATAAAAGAAAAATAGAGTATGGGACCAAATCAAATCATCCAGGATGTGAGAGTGTTAATAGAGAAGTAAATGCAGGTTTGTTAGGGTTCTATTGTTATAAGCAACAATAGTCAATGCTCATTGACTTAAAGAACAGGAATGTGTTACATGGATATCAACAGGGAAACTGGAAGTAGCCTTGTCCAGGAGTCAAGGGAGAAGGGGCCCAGTCAAGCTCCTGTCACTGGGACAGTTTGCTTAGGACACATGCCCTAACTGCGTCAGGACATGTACTGTCCTGTTGCTGGATTCAATGTCCTTGGTCCAATTCTGAAAATGGAGAGTTCCCCAAATGCCAGAGCATAAATTCCCAACACTCTGGGAGAGGGATTCAGAAATGAATAAATCGATTTAAAGAAAATGATTTAGCACACTTGAGTTGGAAGAGTGAAATTTGTATTTCTTTTAAATATATTTCTATTTTATGCTCATGATTACTATGAAAATTTTATTATGCAACATTCTTTTTCATTTAATAATAAAAATGTTAAATGTAGTAAAATTGGTAAATATGACATTTTTCATACCACAGTTTATTGTAGCCCCAAATGTGAAATTACATAAGTATTGTAGTCTGTTCTTCCTGAGCCTGAGTATCATGTTAAAATCAGTTCACTGTTCATCTACAATGCAGAATAATAAGAAATCAATAAATGAATAGTTGTATGTTTAATCATAAGGAAAGGAAATTATTTAATCATAGGAAAATATTTATTTTCATTATTTTTATTTTCTCAAAGAGACATTTTTCTTTAAACATGCTCTACTTTCTCTTTAGAAAATGGGTCACAATGGTCATGACCAGGCTCTTCTTTAACCTCAGGGGTTTCTAAATTGTCATTCATCTGTTTAATTTAATTCATTCTTCAAATGTATATTAAGCAGCTGAGGAATAACAAGCAGAAGTGGAGACTAACCACAGAGGAGAAGGAAGAAAGCCAGGAAGGAAAAATGTTGAGGAGGAAGAAAATAGAAAAGGAAGGCATTATGGGATGAGGAAGCAAAATAAGTGGAAAGAAAACAAAATGTTTAAAGCAAGACAGTACTGGGAAGCTAGAGACTCTTAGTCTGTATCTGGAAGAGGCTGCAGAACAACAGGAAGCGTGAAGAAGGAGAAGGAAGGCAGGGCCATACCTTTCCGTCTCTCGGGTGAGGCAGCCGTGGCTCTCTGTTCTTCCTGACTACACACAGTGTGGGGGATGCTCACTGCTTTTGGAGGTGGCCCCCCCATTCAGCTACAGGAATAACTCAACTGACTAAACACTTTGGCCATTTCAGTCTTTAAGGCCTGAGTCTAGGATTTAGAGTCTTACTCTAGGCAGACCTGGGAATCTTTTTTTTTTTCCTGTTTGACTAAAATTTTTTTAAATTGAAGTATAATTGGCTTACAATGTTATGATAGTTTCAGGTATACAACGCAGGAATACGAAGAGCAAATGGGCAGCAATATGGATGGACCTAGAGAGTAATATACTTAATGAAGTAAGTCAGACAGAGAAAGACAAATATTACATGATATCACTTATATGTGGAATACAAAAAATAAAACTATATGCAAAACTGAAAAAGACTCACAGACATAGAAAATAAACTTGGGGTTACCAAAGGGGAGAGGGAAGAGAGGATGGACAAAGTAGGGTTATGGGAATAACAGATACAAACTACTATACATAAAATAAATATACAACAAGGATTTACTGTATAGCACAGGGAATTATACCCATTATCTTATAATAATCTATAATGGAACATAATCTGCAAAAATACTGAATCACTATGCTGTATACCTGAAACTAACACAGTACTGTAAATGTTATACTTCAAAAAAAAATAATAAAAAAAAGAACAGATAGATGAATGGATGAATGATTGAATAAATAAATAAATAAATACAAAAGGCTAAAAAGTGGTCTCTCTGATCTCAGTCTTGCCCTTTGTGATAGTCAGAAATCTATGATGGCCCCCCCCCCCATGACCTACATCCTTGTGTAACTCTCTAACCTTGCGTGCGAGAGAGATCTGAAAATGATGGGATACCACTTTCATGATTAATTTATTGGCTTTAAAAGAGAGATTATCTTCAGTGGGTGAGCTTGATGCAATCAGGTAAACCCTTAAAAGAAAGGGGCTCTCTCTGAAGGAGATTTGACACGAGGGAGATTCTGTTGCTGGCCTTGGACGATTCTGTTGCCACCATGTTTTGTAAGCCTCAGATGAGTGAGACAATTGGCAAGGAACTGGGAGCATCCTCTTAGAGCTGAGAGTGGCCTCAGGCTGGCAGCCAGCAAAGAACAGGGGACCTCAGTTTTACACTTTCTTGGAACTGAATTCTGCCATAACTGGAAAGAGCTTTCCCAGAGAAAGATGAGACCACTCCTGGCCAACACGTTGTGTGAGAGACCCTGAGGAGAGAATCCAGTTGAGCCATGCTGGTCTCCTGATCCATGGAAAAACTGTGCCATAATAAATGTGAGTTGTTTCAAAGCCTCTAGGTTTATTGTATTTGTTACAAAGCAAGAAACAACAAATACACTTTTCTTTCTAAGACATTCAATTTGGACCATGCCACCCCCTGCTTTTAGAGTGTGAATGTTGTCTTCCTGATAAAAATTCAATTTAAATAAGATTTTTTTCCCCCAGGTGTGTATATATATTTTTTACTTTGTACATTTTATTTTATTTTTTTAACATCTTTATTGGAGTATAATTGCTTTACAATGGTTTGTTAGTTTCTGCTGTATAACAAAGTGAATCAGCTATACATATACATATATCCCCATATCTCCTCCTTCCTGCATCTCCCTCCCACCCTCCTTATCCCACCCCTCTAGGTGGACACAAGGCACTGAGCTGATCTCCCTGTGCTATGTGGCTGCTTCCCATTAGCTACCTAATTTACATTTGGTAGTGTATATATGTCCATGCCACTCTCTCACTTCGTCCCAGCTTACCCTGCCCCCTCCCCATGTCCTCAAGTCCATTCTCTATGTCTGCATCTTTCAAAAACCTGATCACCTCTCTAGCCTCATTGCCTGCCAGTCTGATGTTGTCACTCCATTCCAGTCAGACTAAAATAATTGGAGGTCTCATAACACTGTGCTCTCTCTTGCTTCACTTCTTCCTTGTAATTCATGTCTCAGTCTAAACTTTGATCTTTTAGCAAGCTTTTTCCTAGTGCACTAAGACTGGGTGAGGCCACCGTCATCCTGGTCCCCAGATAATCTTGTTCTTATTCTACTTGTAGCCCTCGGCACACTAACATAATTGTCTGTGTACCCGACTGTTTCCCTGAGTACACAGCATGGTCCCTGAGGGCAGTGGTTTTATCTTACTCAGCATTTTCCTTCCCAGGATCTAAGTCTGTATTGAATGAATGAATGTATAAACAGGAAAAGAGGCTGCACACTGCCTTATGTATGCATTCAGGAAAAGCCAAATCATAAACTGTTTGCTCCAGTGCAGAGTGTCTGGGTTTTGAATACCAGCTGGCTGCACCACTCTATCAGCTCCATTACTTTGGGCAAAGTCTCTTAATGTCCTTAAGCTTTATTTTCATACTCTGAGAAATAGGGTTGCGAATAGTGTTTACTGTATGAGATTGTTTTGAGCAGAAACTAGGAAAATGCAGGTAGGTGCGCAGTGCCAAATACATAGTTTTATGCACAAGAAATTATTAACTATTAGTTTTATCGCAATTTTTAATTAATAATTGCCATTTCATGCATGCCTAGATGTGGGGTGCAGAGGGGACCAAAGATCTTTTTCATGTGCTCAACAGGAGTTTTTTTTTTCTTGTTTTCTGTCTCTTTTTTACTAGAGAAAAAGAAACAACAGCAGGTGGCTTGCTGTCTCCTGATTGTTTGCTGCTGTGAGTTTCACTTTCCTTTCTTATGAACAGGAAACCACTGATCTCAGCAGAACCTTTGGTGTCCCAACTGTGGCTGTTCCATAAATCAGAGAGAGCAGTTTAACCCTTGTCCAACTCTGAAAAACCGGTAAGTGACTTGCTGCCATCCAATGTTTCCTAGCTGTGTGCGAAGAAAGTTTCTCGTTTTTCTTTCTTTGAAAAAAGTTTCAGAGTGAAATCACTGCTAATGATCATGCTTTTCTCTTTCACTGGTTTTGTTTTTTAATGAATATTTCAAAAACAGGGAACTATAGAGAATAAATGAACTCTACTGTAACCTTATACAGTTCTATCTGATTTTTAGAATGATTTGCTTTATTTAATTAGAATGGTTTGGGGTTTTTTTCCTTGAAAACCAAAGCATTACAGATCCTGTTGAAATTATCTAAGAGTCTCTCCTACATTCTCTTCCTTTCTCTTCCTTCCCAGAGTAAAACACTACCCAGACTTTGGCATAAATTATTGTCATGCTTGTTTTTATGATTTTACTGTATATATGTATGTATCTAAAATGATCTCTAGTATTGCTTTTTGTATTAACAGTTTATTTATGGTATCATACTAAGAGTCTCATTCTCAACTTGCTTTTTTCCAATTAATTCTTTGAGCTTTATCCATGTTGATACAAATAGATCTAGTTCAGTCACTTCAATGCCCTTTAGTATTTCCTTGTATGAATATGCCAAAATTTGTACATCCACTCTTCTAACATCACCATAAACAATGCTGCTATGCATATACTTGCTTTCCAAAATGTTGCACGCCCATCAGGACAATGTAAATATTCTTGAATTTCTATGTCCTGGTCAACTGTTAGTATCACTGGACTTTTGTTTGATGTGAAATGATATCTCATTATTGTTTAATTTACAGTTCCTTGTCACTAGAACTATTGAACATTTTTTCATATGTTTATAGCCCATTTGAGTTACTTCATCTGTGAATTTCCTGTTCACATACTTTGACTACTTTTCTATTAGGTCATTTGTGGTTTTCTTATTGTTTATACATTGGATAATATTTGTAGGATAAATGTGTTTTAAAGTTGCATTTGTTGTATCTTCTATTGTAAGAAAAATTTAAGTTTTAATGTAGTCAAATTTATCTTTCTTTCCTTTATAGTTTGTACTTTTAGTATCTTATTTTAGAAATCCTTCCCAGTAGAGAGGTCATAATGATACTCTCCAGCATTTCCTTCTAAACTTTGCACATTTAGTGCCTCACATCAACTGGAATTTACTTTTAAGGATGTTATGAGATTATGAGAATGATGTGATTTAATTAAAATTTTTTCCCTATAGAGCTATTACTTGCTCTCCAAGCTGAGTAATCAGTTGTGTCAACTGTATTTGGTCAAGTCCTTCTCGATTTCACTTTCTGCTTTACCTCATGTTTACTTCTCTGATTTGCACCCCACAATAAAGGCTCTGCATGTAAACTCGGCCTTAAGGTTTGTTTTCCAGGGGACCCTGGCTATGAAAGTTGGTCAGTCTCAGGGCTCTTGACTATCTTAGTGCCACTCTCACATTCTCCTAATTATCATAATTTTGTATGTCTCAACTTGTTTTTCTTCAAAACTCTCTTGGCTCTTCTTTGCTCCTTGAAATATAACGTGAACTTTCAGATCATCTTCTTACATTCAATGGAAAGAATGTTCTTGGGCTTTTGATCGAGCTTGCACTGAATTGAAAGATAAATTTTGGAAGAATTGATATCATTTTTCTTTTTTTTTTCTGGTACGCGGGCCTCTCACTGTTCTGGCCTCTCCCGTTGCGAAGCACAAGCTCCAGACGTGCAGGCTCAGTGGCCATGGCTCACGGGCTCAGCCGCTCCACAGATTGTGGGATCCTCCCGGACCGGGGCACGAACCCGTGTCCCCTGCATTGGCAGGCGGACTCTCAACCGCTATGCCACCAGGGAAGCCCTGACATCATTTTTAAGAAGGCTTTTCTCATCCAAGAAAGTTGGGTAGGTTTTTATTTGGGTCATTTTTCATGTGCTTTATAACATTCTTCATATAATTATCTCTTCAGAAGTTGCTTGCATCATTTAAAAAATTTACTCCTAGGAACATTATTTTATTTGCTGCTTTTGCGAATGAGGTTTAAAAATAAATCTGCTTCACTTCTTTTTTCTTTAGATTTGCTAATATTTTGCTGAGGATTTTTGCATCAGTATTTAGGAGTGAGACTAGCTTGCAATTTTCCTTGCTTATAATGCCATTGTAATGTGTTGGTCTCTAAATTATTCTCTTGAAGTGTTTGTTTAAGATTATCAAGTTGATCCCTAAAGTTTGGTTTAGCTATTGGACTCACTTATCCTTGAGTTTTATTTGTGGAAAGTCTTTAATGACGAATTCTGTTTTTTAAAATGGCTATGAGATTGTTCATTTTTTTCTATTTATTTTCATATCAGTTTTGGTAAGTTTTGTTTTTCTCAGAATTAGCCCATTTCAAATTTGCCTATTTTCAAATTTGTTTAAAAAAAATTGTTCAGCTTAAACAATATTTTTATTGTTTGTAGCATATGTACTGATGTTCTTGTCTATGTTCTTGACCTTGGTACATTGTCACCCCACCACTTTTTTTTCTTTATCAGTATCAGCAATGTTTTACACATCTTATTATTCCTTTTAAAAACTAACTGGTTCTTTTGATCTCTTTGTATACTTATTTTTGCTTTATTAATTTTTGCTTTTACTTTTATTATTTAATTTCTTCTTTTTTCTTTGTGTTTAATTGGCTTTTTTTCTTCACATTGTGAAGTTGAAGTTTATATAATTCATTTTCAGCCTTTCTTCTTTTCTAATACATATATTTAATTATATACCTTTTTTACAGTACGTTTTAGCTTCATTTCACAAGTTTCAACAATAATATTTTATTATCATTTATTCAATTTTCCAAATCTCATTAAGTTTTCTTATTTGATCCAGGGATTTCTTAGTAATAGATTTCTTTATTTTCTAATGTATTAGGGGATATATTTTATTTTTTTTCTGATTTCTAGCCTATATTCTTATTCAAAATTATAGTGCTTTGAAATGTTTTGAGACTTGCTTTTCGGGTTTTGTGGGACTATTTTAATATATGTTCTATTCCTTCCTTCTCTCATTCTTAGACTCTAGTTGCACAGATGTTAGCTAGTTTTACTGTACCCTCTAGTCTCTTTTGTCCTTTGTTTCTCTTCCTCTTCTTTTTGTCTCATTGTTTCAGTTTGGTATAGTTTCTTCCAACTAATTATTCCTTTTAAGTGTGTTTATTAACCTTCAGTTAAATGTATCTTCCAATTTTTAAATTTCAGATATATTTTTTTAAGTCCAGAATTTCCTTAAATTTTTTTTTTCCATTTTACTGTCAACCATTCAATCTTATCTTTAACTTATTTGAACACACCAAGCTTAGTTATTTAAAAATTGCTGTGGGTAATTCCATTATCAGTATGGATTTCTTTCTGTTTTCTTTTCTGTTTTTTCTCTTGGTTTTCTATCATGTTGTTTTGTCTGTTCCCCTGTGTTTATGATGAGTGTGAGACATTGAATATCAAGAAAATGTAGAGGTAGTTTAAAGTTAAGAAAATGTTCTCTTCATCCAAAGTTTATTTTGCATCTGTCCTGTAGCTAGAGACACTGGCAATCCTCATTTGTCTTAATCTGATTACAGATTGAGAAGACTAGAGATGAAATTAAGTCTATCTCCCAGTCCACTGGTGCTTCTTCTCTGTAGCTTGTCCTAATTGTCACACATGGCCTCGGGGAGGGTTGTGAAGGCACCCTCTTTGTTGTGCTATATTACCCTAGCTCTATGAATCTAGCAAAAGCTTTGCTGGACTTCTTAGCATCTTCTAAAGTTGACAGATGCATCAAATGCCAAGCTTACCTCTCTATAGTCAATTCTTTTCCAAATCTTAGCTAATAACAATTCTTCGCTGCTTTTTTTTCTCTCCAATACTTTCAAATATATCTGTTTTACAGTTTATCCTTTGTTTCTAATTTTTCTTATTGAAAGAATTGGCGTGATGGCTAATGGTCTATTTTGCCACTTAGGCAAAATAGACCATTTTAATCCTATTCAATTAAATATGATTTAATCCTAGGATTTAATCCTATTTAATCCTCTCATGTTTCAATTTCTTTCTTTGTACACTGTTTTCTGAATTAATTTCTCATTTCTATCTTCAAATTCATGGGTTGGCGAACTATGGCCTATGTGCCAGCCATCTATTTTTGTAGAAAAACTTCTACTGGAATACTGTCATGCGCATTTGTTTAAATATTTTTTGTGGCTGCTTTTGCCTTACATTGGCAAAGTTGAGTCATTGTGGTAGAGACCTTATGACCCCACTTAGCCTAAAATTCTTACTATCTGTTATTAAGGAAAAGTGTGCTGATCCCTGTTCTAATTCACGAATTTTTCTCTTTTTTTTTTTTTTTTTTTTTTGTGGTACGCGGGCCTCTCACTGTTGTGGCCTCTCCCATTGCGGAGCACAGGGTCCAGACACACAGGCTCAGCGGCCATGGCTCACGGGCCCAGCTGCTCCATGGCATGTGGGATCTTCCCGGACCAGGGCACGAACCCATGTCCCCTGCATCGGCAGGCGGACTCTCAATCATTTCACCACCAGGGAAGCCCTTCTCTATTTTTTTAATCCATTCTGTTTATTTTTTCTACTGACCTTAAAAAATTAATGATATTTTAAATATCTAAATTATCTATTTTTCCATATCTACCTATAGTTTTATATATATATGCATATATATGTATATATGTATATGTGTGTGTGTATTTATATATATATATATGTATATATTTATAATCCAAATCCAAATAACATGCTTTAAGTGGGCGAGAGGAAAAAATAACTCACTGGAACTAGTATAGCAGAAACCACAATACTATACTACTCTCTCAAACTATTAATTTTTTTTCTCACTAGATACAGAGCAATGGCAGTGACAACCACACTGACATGGAATGAGGAAAAGAGTCTGCAAAAGCTGCTTGGAAATGTTTCTTTGAGACTTCTTTATAAGTCTAAGTGTCCACGGAAACAGAATTAGAAATATGCATAATAGGTGCATTCGTCAGGGATCCACTATAACAATGATTTATCGTCCCAAGAATATTTTTGGTATCTTTATGCTTGGGCATTATCCTGAAATGTCTGAAAGTTTTAGAGAGCCAAATACTTCCTTCTGTTTTTCATTTCAAAAGAATAAAACAATGGAAATGACAGCTGCACTTTTAAATTCAACATCGTTAATTAGCGATGACCAACTGGTAATTTCAGTTCTCTATTTCTCCCTATCAGTATTTATCTCTAGATTTATACAATAGAATTATTGTTATACCTAAACTTTTAGTGGAAAAATTAGGACTAAAATCTGACTTGGGCTCCCGATTTTTGGAATGTGAAGTTTTTCGATTGGAAGGTATGTTAAATTAGATAATCCTACATTCTGGTTCTAGTCTTTGTGTTTGGTAGGTCATAATTAATCTACGTGAACAAGGAAAAAGGAGATAGACAATTGAATTTCATGCCACAGCATTTTTTATAAGCTCAAAAATGAAACCTGGAAGGCCTAAAGGTTGTGGGGTTATTACCCAGAAAGAACAGGCAGCTTTGATCAGAGTAAGTTGAGAAGTGTGAGTGAAGAGATGGAGATGGAGACAGAGAAAGGGTGGGGGGAAGGTCTCAGTATTTTGACACGTGACACCTTTGGGGTCAGCTCGAGGACCTCTAGGCAAAATTATATGGGTTTGCAGAGTGACTTAATGTACAAAGAAGAAAAGTTTAGCTCCTCTTCATCTCGTTATGCTGCCGACCCTAACTTCCTAACCCAACAGCTCAGCTGGGTTACACAAGAAGACTCAATACCCTATTTAGAAGGTAGACTTGGCCACACTAAACCAGGCAAGTTTAAACATTATTATGCTATGTTTATTTCCTTTAGGAATTAAGGATGATGCAGCCTACATAAACAGGATAACAAGAGTCACACAGTAAGTTAGTTTCTTGGACTATCTATTACTCATTTCATTACTCACCAACTGTATAAATGGCACCAACAAATAGTAAAATTAAAAATTGTATCACTTGGAGTGATAAAAATTGGTTATAGTGTTCCTGACATAATGTGTTCAAGACAATTTAGAACAGCAACAAAAACAAAACCACTACTAACTGAAATTTTAAGATCCACCTGATGACAATCTGACTTCATGTTTCACTTTGGCCCTGTTACATTCAAAGTTTTCCAGACAGAATCGAGATGACCATTTTAGATAATTCCTCTGAATCCTTTCCTTGAGAGTAAAGTTTTTGGGGAACCTCGAAAAATTTTAAAAACAAAGTCCCTTCTCCCCAGTTTATAGATAAACACCAGCATTGCATATATTTTATTTTTATTTCTCCTTAATATAACCTTTTTACTGAAAATTCATCTTCAGTGTTCCTGTTATTTCTTATTAGATTTATATGGTCTAAGGCTAACAGTTTAGCAATGATTTGGTTGCTGGTTAATGTTTAACTTAGTCAGATATAGATAAATGCATTTTCTTCATGCACAAAATGTATAACCTTAGACCCTTTCAAGTCATATGATAGATGTTAATATCAAAATAATAAGTAAGCATTAAACCATACTTTTCAGAGGGAAGAAAAGTGCCAGGAGAATTGTATTCTTCCTTATGGAAATTTGCCTGTTGTATTTAACTACTGCATTTTTACAGGCACAGAAATAGTCTCCTAGCAGACCTCAGAGCCTACAGGCCCTATACAGACTTGGTTTCAGAAATCCGTGTTCTCTTGTTGGGTCCAGTTTTTTCAATTCAGTGAAGTCCATTTTCCAAGGCCATTTGACTCACCAAGCCATAGTGGGGTCTGATGTCACCAGCATTACTGAACAGGTAAGTATTTTCAGGATTTCCTGAGGATTTTGTTTTATGGATTACAATTATTATTTTATAAGAAATGACCATGAGAAGCAAAACAGCGATTTAAACCTTCACAGGGGTAAATCAATCTATCAATGCTCCTATAAAGACTATCTTATTTGTAAATAAATAGGTTTAAGGAAATAAGTATAATACTAACACCATTTTTTAAAATGTTACCTGAAAGACCTACTAATTACAGTGCAATATTTATCTAGAAACTTCCATTCTGTGCTTTTCAATGTTATCATACAAACAAAAAGAATAAAGGGAATTAATAGAAAATTTCATAATCAAGCTGTGTTTTTCTATGTTTGCTACAGTCTGATATTGTTATCTTCTGATTGGGAATATGTTGTACATTGTCAATGCATAATTTAGCATAAGACAGCAATAGCTCATTTTAGTTTTGTGTCACATTCAATAACTGAAAGCATTTTCTAGGACTTTCAAGAATCACATCTTATTTCTTGATGTTGGCTATATTCTATCCACTTGAGTGGCTTTATTATGATACATCAGCGTAGCCTTAGGAGCTAAGGCAAGATACCACAACAGCAAATCAGTACATTAAGCATTGATTGAAATGTTTATGTTTGTTAAATACTGTGTTGCAATAGAGACCGAAGTGCAAATAATACTTGGTCCCTTTACTGAGGGATCTCAGGGACCAATGCAGGTAATAAACAAATCAGTAGTATTCAATGTGATAGATGCTATAATAGCGGTACTCATCAGGACAGAATTTCTCTGCCTTCTTTTTATGTTGAAAATTCCAAAGGCATTGCTTTAAGAGAAGATGTAAGTCCTGAATTCCAAATAGAATGCAAATACTATATACACTGAAGGAAAACAGGACAGAGTATTTTGTGAAGGAAATGGAATATTTTATTGCTCAGAGACCCTTCTTTCTGAAGAATTGAAGTAAAGGAAACAGGTTAATGGTTAATGGCACTATGAATGTACCTATTGATCTTGAAATTTTATAATGTACTTTAAGTATCTAACTCTAATGCTTCATGTAATTCCTTTCATGTTGAGGTACCAGTAAACCCCATTCACTTAGATCAAAATCTCCAGTGGGATTGCTCCTAGGCATTTCATGGAGCAATGGGAGCTTTGACTCTGTCACAAATTATAATAGGTTGAGATTCTTGGGAGAACTGAATAAGTGATTGGTTGGGCTGTTGAGCAGGGAAAGAAAATAACCTCTAATTTAAGATATTAGTCATTGTTCTGCCGAGATGTGGCATGGCTTTAACTCCTGATCTGAAGCGTCTTATCTTGAGTGGTACAGACTGTCGAATACCAATCGTTCGGATAAATTTGGAAAAGGAGTAAAATCTTGTATGTTGGTCTCCACTAACTCACATCAGGTTGAAAGGATCATTGACAAAAGGAAAAACAAAAAAGTGAAGACAGAGTATTTGGTTCAGTGGAAGGGCTACGCCAGTGAGGATGACACCTCGGAGCCGGAGCAGCACCTGGTGAACCGAGGAGTACATCCACGATTTTAACAGGCTCCACACCGAGAAGCAGAAGGAGGGCACCTTCACCAGAACCAATCGGACCTCCCCGAACAATGCTAGGAAACAGATTTCCAGACCCACCAACAGCATCTTTTCCAAGGCCTCTCCTAAATCACTAGTGGTCGGCAAAGAGCACGAGCCCAAGAGCAGCCCGCTGTTTGCTGCCGGCCAGAAGTTCAGGAAGAATCCAGCCCCGTCCCTCTCAAACCGGAAGAACATGGACCTGGCCACGGCAGGTATAAAGATCCTTGTGCCCAAGAGCCCTATCAAACGCAGGACTGCGGGGGACGGCTTTCAGAACGAGCGCCCCGAGAAACTCGACCCCCACCGAGCAAGGGCAGGAGGACACGGTGGCACTGGAGGTGGCGGCCACAAAGCCGGTCGGGGCTCTGCCAGGCCCCGGCACCGAGTGGCGGCGGATGGGAAGACCGGCCCGGGATACACCTGCTGGTGCCTCAGGTGTCCGGCCCCCTGACTGCTGCCACGGCCACGGGGCTAGCTGTGAAGGGGAAAGGTTCCTCCCCGTTCACGGACGCGCTGACGGCCAACAAGACCACCAACCTGCAGACGTCGGTCACGGGAGTGACGGCCGGGAGGAGGAAATTCATCGACGATGGACGAGACCAGCCTCACTGCCAGGCAGACGGAAAGCACCTACAGGTACAGGGACATCGTTGTCCGGAAGCAGGAAGGCTTCACCCACATCCTGCTGTCCACGAAGTCGTCCGAGAACAACTCACTCAACCCAGAGGTGAGGACGGAAGTGCAGAGCGCCCAGAGCACGGCCGCCGCCGAGACGGCAAGCCGGTGCTGCTCGGCGGCCTGGGCAGCGTCTTCTGCTGCGGCCTCGACTTCATCTACTTCATCCGGCGACGCCTGACTGACTACTGGAAGAGGGAGAGCACGAAGATGGCTGAGGCCTTCAGAAACTTCGTTAATACTTTCATTCAGTTTAAGGAGCCTATCATTGCAGCTGTAAACGGCCCAGCCATTGGACGAGGAGCGTGCATACTGCCTCTCTGTGACGTGGTTTGGGCCAATGAAAGGGCTCAGTTCCAAACACCCGATACTATCTTCGGACAGAGGCCAGACGGCTGTACCACCGTTATGTTTCACAAGGTAATGGGAGGAGCATCTGCGAATGAAACGCTGCTCAGCAGGCGGAAGCTGACAGCGCAGGCGACATGCGGCAAAGGCCTGGGCTCCCAGGTGTTCTGGCCGGGGACGTCCTTTACCTGGGAAGTCGTGGTCCGCCTTAAGGAGCTCGTCTCCTGCAACCCGGTTGTGCTCGTGGAATCCAAGGCCCTCGTGCGCTGCAGCAGAAAGCTAGAGCTGGAGCAGGCCAATGAGCGGGAGTGCGAGGTGCTGAAGCAGATCTGGGACTCGGCCCAGGGCATGGACTCCATGCTCAAGTACCTGCAGAGGAAGATCGACGAGCTGTGACGGCCGGGCTGCCCCCAGACGACCCTGGAATCGCATGGAGCAGGGCGGTTGGGGCTCCCTGGGGCCCGGACCCACCCTCACAGCCTGAAACACGTTCACTTGGCACTCACGCTTGGAAGCAGGACTTGAAATAGACACGCAATTAATTACCAAGGAGTTTCTAAGTACTGTAACTTTAAAATAAATAACTACAAAGCTCCTTTGTCCAAACTTCATTATTTTATACTTAATACACACACAAGTATAAAAGTATAATGGAGAGCTCTGAGCTGCTCTTTGAGGCTCTAATTTTTATCTTTTTTTTTTTTTTTTTTTTTTTTTTTTTGTGGTACGCGGGCCTCTCACTGTTGTGGCTTCTCCTGTTGCGGAGCACAGGCTCCGGATGTGTAGGCTCAGCGGCCATGGCTCACGGGCCCAGCCACTCCGCGGCATCCTCCCGGACCGGGGCACGAACCCGTGTCTGCTGCATCGGCAGGCAGACTCAACCACTGCGCCACCAGGGAAGCCCAGCCCTCATGTAACATATTTGATTGAAAAGACAACTGAAAGACTTGCTGATTCATACTTGGGTATTTGGTAGACATTTTTGGGGAAAAGCATGAAATGAGCCTGTCACTTCAAGGACAACAACTCACAGTGTTTGTTACCAAAGATAGCATTTGAGCTTTTAAGAAAAAAAATTAGAAAGTCGGGAAACTTGTATCCACCACTTTGAGATTGACAACTTAAGAACTTAAAGACTTATCTAATGAGATTGATGATGGTATTAACAAATATGATGTTTTAATACTGTACAGTGAAATGTGCCAATATTTGGACCATCCAGATAAGCCAGTGAACCAATATTTTCAAATGACCAATGCATCAGGTTACCAAATCATGGATGGATAAAAGATATAGTCAAAGTGTAAGATAGATCAACGAACTTAATGTAATAGTATGAAAACGTCACGGATTTCACATTGCAGCTAATCTTTGAGATATTATCACTTGTTCAGCTTTGATGTATTATTTATGAGGAATGTCCATAATTCTCTGAAAGCTATCAAATTAAATACTCCCTCCTTGCCTGCTACATGTATGTGTGAGACCAAATTTTTTTCATATACTTCAACCAAAACAGTATATCACACAGATTGAATGCAGAGGCAAATATGAGAATCCAGCTGTTTTCTATTAATTTAGACATTAAAGAGAATTGCAAAAAGTAAATCAATCCCACTCTTTTCTATAATTTTTTTTTTGGAAAATATTTTTTTTGTAAAATTGATAATCAGGTTAACATGTAACAGGTTCATAATTGTATTTTTAAATGATTTAAGAAATATTTTAAATTTTTTGTTTTAATTACTAGTATGCTACATGTCAATAGATATAACTCACATGAATAAAATAACTTTGGGACCCTCAATAATTTTTAAGAGTCTAAGTTGATCCTGAGACCAAAATGTTTGAGGACCGTAGTTTAAAAATATTAACCAGTTTCTATTTTTCCTATTGTCATGTCTTGAAGGCTAGTTGAAGAATGAACTTTTATACTTGATGTGTTTTGTTTTACAATGTAGGATATATTCTATTAAAGATGAAAAAGATGGTAAATCTCTGCCATTTATGTTGTGTGACTCCATGGGGCTGGATGAGAAAGAGGGAGTAGGCTTATGTATGGCTGACATGCCCCACATCTTAAAAGGCTGGTGTCAGACAGATGGGTAAGAATCCTTCAATGTCTAAAACATTTCAAATCATTTTCATCAATGCTTTTCATTGACTTTTTACCACAGGCAGTTTCAACTGTCATAAAGTGGTTTTAACACCAACCAATGCTACTGTACTTTAATAAGTATTCATGTAAGAAAAGTAGATAACAGCTCTTATTTTCTATAGCATTAAGAATTATAGCCAAAAGGCAAGATTCTACTCATATAGGTTCCAGGAAAAGTTCAGGAGGAACTGTGTTTATATCATTCTTTACAGTGATGTAAAATAGTAAGAAAGCAGTAGTATAATCTCTTGAACTTTAATAATCACTTAGGTAAAATATTGAAACAACCACTTTTTGTTGAAGTGTGATGTTATACTGAAACTAATCAGGCTTCACTACTTAAATACATAGATTCAGAGGTTGGTCTGCCACCAATTAGGTGTATACCCATAAGCAAGTTACATACTTGTCTCTGTAAGTCTTAGTTTTTTCATGTGTGTGTGAAATGTAGATAATGCTAATGCTCATCTCATAGGTGGCTAAGAAGATTAAATAAGAAGATGTACTCTAAGTTCTCAAAAAGTTAACCAAAATTATCACCTTTCTTTTAGGTACAGTAAAATCAGCCTCAGTTTCTAAGCAGTGACTTCCTTTGCCTCTCAATTGTGCTTGATTGGAAACCTTAACTATGCACTTATTTATTTAAAAACTGTTGATTAAAAACCTAATTTGTTTCAGGTACTATGCTAGTTTTGAATATGAACATAATCCTATCCTCATGAAGCTCACAATCTAAAATGACATAAAGATACAGGGCAGAGGAGCAGGGTAGAGAAATGGGAGAAATCATGGACATATGAGCACCTTCATTTTTCACAGCACAGAGTCAATCAATTCAGTCCAACATTGAAACATATAGTTAAAAAAAATAATGAACCCAGCTTTGTAATATGTTTTGTAATTATTTTCTTAAACCTGGAAAGATTATTGTCTTGTGGTAAGGAGATGTTAATTTAAAATTTGGTATTTTTTTCACTTTAGTTTCTTTTTCTTCTGTAAAATTAAAAGAAATTATAGTGTTTTAGTTTAAATGGCATATTCAATATATTTTTCTCTTGCCTTTTCTCTCAGTCCATTTAAGTATGCAAGAGTTTTGAAATTAGGTTTTAAAAAAACATTATTTGTACTTTTCTGAAATATTTCCATTATGGATAATTAAGTTATAATCACTATTTTTGCCAAAGCAATGGAGTGTGTTGTTTTATTAAAAAGACATAATGGGAGAGACAAGATGGCGGAAGAGTAAGACGCAGAGATTACCTTCCTCCCCACAGATACACCAGAAATACATCTACACGTGGAACAATTCCTGCAGAAAACCTACTGAACGCTGGCAGAAGACCTCAGACCTCCCAAAAGGCAAGAAACTCCACACTTACCTGGGTAGGGCAAACAAAAAAAACCTAAAAACAGAGACAGAGGATAGGGACGGGACCGGCACCAGTGGGAGGGAGCTGTGAAGCAGGAAAGGTTTCCACACACTAGGAGCCCCTTCGCGGGCGGAGACTGCGGGTGGCGGAGGGGAAAAGCTTCGGAG